>APFE031051269.1:0-21074 GCA_000404065.3 Pinus taeda | reverse complement strand
TGTTGCGCTTCTTGTTGTGTATTTTTTCAAATACACTCCAGTTGTGCTCGCATCCTGAGGAGCTACATGTTTGGCTGATGATTTGAATGGCAAGCTTTCATAGATGGGGTACTCTGGCACCATAGCGAGTCCACCATGCATCTACAACAAAATTACAAATAAGATAAACATAAGAAAAAATGAAATTTGAAAGTTGAAGCAAAGTATGAAGTTATGAACTTGAAGAGACAATAAAATTTGAAACAAACTAAAAAATACCTGGCATTTTAGTCTTCCTCTCAACCACAACCATCTCAAAGCTAAATATGCCACCTGTCAGTCTGTATATTTCCATTTCTTTGGAGATTTCTACATGTTCTACTGGAGATCGCACCATCCTCAAAACACAGGTTAAGAATCCATCCATGATCTCAGCATCAAATAAGAACCCACATGGGTAAGAAAATGCGGAGTTCAGGTAGATCCCTGCAGCATGAATGAGACAATGAAGTGTGTTGTTCCATCGTTCATCAATCACTTCCTATAAGAGGAGTTGTTTCTGAAACCCCTCATCTCCCTTATGATCATAGTAGGCATGAATGGATTCTTTAGCCCTGTCCATGGCCTCATACAAATAGCCCATTGCGGGCTTCTCACTATCAACTAATCGAAGAATTTTTACCAAAGGTTCAATAATGCTACACACCTCCTACACTCCCGCCTAGAGGTTTTCCTAGTATGAAACTAATCTGCATATGGCCTCTCCTTCTGGTTTGTGGCTAGATGTCAAAGCACGCCACTCATCTAAAAGAAACATTTTCTTCACATCCCACATAGAATTCAAGAGGGATTGAAGAGATATGAAACTGGTGTCAAACTGTGTTATGGCGGGGCACACCAACTCCTTGTTGTTGGTGAATTTTCTCATCAAGCTAAGGATAGATGCATGACTATATAAATTTTGTAATGTCTTTTTATGAGTCAACAATATCTTTAACAAAGGAAAATTTTCCTATGTCCTCCAATATCAAATCAATACAATGTGCAGCACAAGGTGTCCAAAATAACGTAGGATGCCTCTCCATAAGCATCTTGCCAACAGCAACATAATTTACAACATTGTCTGTTATGACTTGGACAACATGTTCTGCACCCACCTCCAAAATAAACACATCCAGCAAATCACATAATAATCTTGCATCTTTGATATGTGAAGATGCATCAACAGATTTCATAAACATTGTCCCCTTAGGACAATTAACCAAAAAGTTTACAAGGGTTCTCCCCTTTTGGTCAGTCCAACCATCTGACATCACAGTGCATCTTGTTTGTGCCCATGATGCCCTTAAATCCTCCAATATTTTGGTGCAGTCAACCTTTTCATCTTGAAAAATGCGACCTCTAAACTCATCATAAGAAGGGATTTTGTACCCTTGGCCAACAATTGCAATAGCATCAACAGCAGACTGAAAAAATGGATTATTCCTTGCAACGCTGAAAGGAATATCACTCCAAAGAAAAAATTTGCCCAACAACTAATCAACTTGTTCTTTCTCTTTTTTAAGTATTGAAGTGATAGATGGTTGTGAACTAGCCGTGGTTCTAGGAACAAAAAATGATAAGATAGCTACAGGATTGGTTGTAAACATTGATGCTGAAGTAGAACCAGTGCCACTTCCATATTCACATCCTAACACACTCCTACTAGTTGGTTCTTCAGATCTACTTTGGTCATTTTGTCTTGCTCTAATTCTTCCAATGATCTCATATTTTTCAGATGATTTCCGCATTTGTATTGGTGCGAGGCCCTACATCACGTCCAGGGATTTGTGTAAGGTGATACTTCAATCTATAAACCCCCCTAACATATGCTGCCCACACAACTTGCAAGACAAGTTTATTCTATCAAACCCTCCATCAAGGTCACCAAATTTCCACAGAGGGTCCAATTTCCTTGGCAGGTTTGTAGCTTGGTTAAACTCTTGAGTTTCAATGTAAGATGAAGTTTGAAATTGAACCTATGGCACAATAAGAATTGCAAGTTAAAAAAAAAATTAAAAAAATTACATATATGACAAACACATTGAATTTTTGACAAACAAACAAAAGAAACCTCAACTCAATCCAACAATAATAGAAAAAATGCACATTCAAACCCAATAAAAATTGTTGCAAAAAAATAGAGCACAAGAAAAAATTAAACTAATAAATCTAACAATCAAGTTTTTGCATTTTTGACCAAAATGAACTCTCTCCACTCTATGCAACAAAAATGAAGAAGAAGAAGAAACAAAAAAAAAAAAACACACACACACACCGTCAAATCCACTCAAAAATCATTGATAATCAATGGGTTATAGAAACTCAAGCATAAACAAGGAAAAAACCAAAACAAAATGGCCAAATTCGGTGACCATACCTGAAAACCACGGTTTGCCGAAGAAATTTGGTGCAAACACAAAGTTCTCTTGCTTGAGATGCTAAAATCTCTCGTTTTTCTCCTCCTCTGCCCTAGTAGATGCCTTCCTCTCCTCCTCAATTCTCAAACAAGTCCAATGTCTGCTAAAAATGAGAAATAAAACTCATCAATTTGCTTATAAAACGCGTTGTCCCAGAGGGTCAAGATTTTTTCTGTTGGAATCGCGATATTTTCGATAAATAAAAAAACAAATAAAAAATAAAAAAACGGGTGATAATATCCCGTGAGTCAAAAAATCGCGATTTTCGCAACACTGGTATGGTGTATTTCTTTTAATTATAATATTGTGTATTATAAAATTCATCTGCATTGTTCAATTTTCCTTCAAATCTCCCCAGAAATACTACAGCCTAGAGTTCACAAACATACATAATCACTAGGATAACAAGCTCACATTCATTGCAGTTCCCCACCTCACTCCCTTCCCTCTCCCCCGCATCCCCCGTATTAACCTATTTGATATGCCCTTCACACCAAACCAATCCTTTCCACACATAAATATTTATTAAAAAATAACTGGATAATCTAATTGGTGAAGGTCACCTTGAAATTACAAAACAAAATACCACCTCCATGTCAGCTTTAATTTCTAGACATCAAGTCGGCGTTAATTTCTCTTCTGTCTAATGATCAATCCATGTGAGCAGTTCCTTGATCCATCCTTGATCACTACAACCCCTAGGCCTTCACTGGGTTTCTACTTGGCACTTTTTTTCACCATGGCTATAATACCATGTGATACTTACATACGCAAGATCATCGACAGGAATAAGTACATGATAAGAGAGAGAACAAATTACTTAATTATTGAGTGATGCAGTGTTTCATTACATAGTAGGAGAGAAAGAGAGAGAAAAGTGAGTTATGATTTTAAAGGTACAAAGTCTAACGAAGTCCTTATTTTGTGTCGAAAGTAAAACTAAGTCTTAGTTATGGTCATTCTATCTAACAACTTTTACTGGTTTTGGGGTTTATTAGCCGCATTGGACCAATCATGAGATACTCTTGGCTGAGTTGGCACCAAAAACAGGCCTATTATAGGCATGTTTTGGCACTTATTGGGGCCCAACCTGAACCAAGTAACACCCAAAAGTTACTCCTCTTTCGGACTGGAAACTAACTAAGAACATTCCCTACCTATTCCAAAGTTCCATAGAACGTAAGAACTCAAGAACTTGATCCCCTAACAATGGGAATGAGTTCGAGTCCGACAATGCTTTTCATCTTCGACATTTTGAATGCTTGTATTGGATCCCTTTTGGAACTAGGCCTAACAGACCTAATGGTCATCTTCTCTGAGCCCTGTCACATAAGCATCATGGAGGTAATAATGTTGTCATTTGGTAATCTATTCCTCACCCTTGGGAATTGTTATAGGAATGTCATTATCTATAATGTTTTCAAAAAGCATTTTGAAAGGAAGACAAGGACCAATTGACATCACATTATCAATATATTTGATATTTCTTCAAAATGCATAGAGTACCTCTTTCAAGTTTCTACAGATTCCTCAAATGACTTTAAGTGGTGATTTCTTCCATTATTGTAAGACTTTCCTAAGACATTCCCATTTCTTAGAACAAAAGCATCCAGAGCCCCATTTTCTTCAAATAGTGCCACCACAAAACACAAAATAAGTGATAACTAAACAAACCTTATCCAAATCAGCATCAAGTGCCTCCCTTGTTAATAACTCACGGCCATGTCCACGCACATGTCCGCGCCCATGCCCACCTGCCATGAAAAACATTTTCATCAACAGCTGCCTTAAACATACTAACTGGAGGTTTAAAACAAACTATTTGAATTGAATGGAGCACATGGTCTAAGACAGGCTTGTCCACAGAACTAAAACCAGAAAACCATAACAATTGGGAGGCAGGCTAATTCATGAAAAGCAAGACTCTTGTATATGAAGACAGGAAGCTTTAGCATGAATGCAGGCTCGAGTATACCCATGGTTGTCAAGGCCCAAGTCTGACTGTTTTGGAAAACAGAAACATTAAACGGATGTATAACATAGAGAAACCAAACACATTCAAAGAGACATTTAAAATGCATATAAAAATGGCTGAGTCAGAATTTACGGAAATTGTTGAGATTGGTAGCTTGGGAGGTGATCCAAACCCTAGGGTACATGTTTGTGGAGGAATTGGCACCACAAAAAGGGCTTTGTGGGCTAACAACCCAAGAGGTGGGTTTTCCACCCAAGCTTGTGTTTGTGAAACCATGTATGGTTTTGTTGATTTGACAATTGGAGATGATGGAGCACCCTTAATGGAGCAAGGGACTGCCAAGAACACCAAGAGAGCATTTGCCAAATGAGAGATAATAATTTTTGTTTGTATGTGTGTGGGCTTGTGGCACAAAAGTCAAGTCGGCCTTGGTTGAGGACAGCCCTAGAAGAGGGCTAGTTGTGCCACCCAAAGAACATATAAATATAAGATAGTTGTGACCTCATTTGGCATCCAATCAAGGCATTTGTTCCTCATGTGAAGACTGAACTAGGAGGCTGAATATTCTGAGATAGCCGCAGCCCTAGAAGCCTAAGCGAAGGAGAGAATTGGACGAGTTTAAGGTATGTTCTTGTGACTGTTTTGGGTGACGTTTGGGCAGGTAAAGGCAGCGTAGGAGAGGAGGTTCCGTAGGAGAACAGGCCAAAGTTTTTGAGGGTAATTCTGGGCATGAAAACAGTGATAATCTCTCTGTGAAAGAAGCTGAGAAATTCTCCGTTAGTCAGGTGGAAGAAAGTCTGTTTGGGAGGCCAAGTAGCCTAGTAACCTACCAGAACTAGGCCGCATTCATCCACAGGAGCATCACGGGAATGGGAGGTTTGTAGGTGTGGGATTTCTGTGTTTTGTGCAGGTGCAGGATGCCCTAGATAGGGCTGAGTTCCACAGAGAAATCTTGCTCAGATCCAAGGTGTTTTGGACAGCAGAAGAAGATGCCTTCTAGGAGAGAAGGCTGCAGAATCGGTGTCCAGTTTGGGAAAGTGGTTGGAACAGTCAAAAGAGCAGATTTGGAGGGCTGTAGTGACTTGTTCCAAAGCCCTAAGAACAGTCACTTATAAAGGAATTTGAGGACTGTCAGAAGGGCAGAATCAGAGAAGCCCTAAGGGCTAGTTCTTGAAAGAATAAGGACCATCCAAGTGGGCTTATGAACAGGCCCTATGTTGACTGTTGGAGAAGGACTTTTGATAGTGATAGAGGGCAGCCTCCATGCCCTAAGTCTGTCTTTATATAGCAGCAGAGGAAGGCAGAAGTGGGATGAGTTGTGAAGTCCCAAAGTGTTGTGTTCTTGAAGGACTAAGAAGCAGCAAGTGGGCAAGCCTAGGAGTTGTTCACAAGCAGAGTTGTGAACAACTCACAAAAGACCCTATGTGTTCACTGTTGACTCATTGATGGACTAATGATCAGCTAGAGGGCAGACAATTGGTAATCCGTGTTCAGTAACCTAAAGAAGTAGGATTCATTGATAAAGGCAGATTGGTGTTGCTGCGGATCAGGAACCAAAGGACCAGCAGATGTGTTCAGGACATGTGGACTGAAAGGGCTGTGGGGCACCACATCAGCAAGTAGGTCAAGTGTTGTCTTGTTTAGGGTAGATTGGTTGTCTAAGGAATGACACCACACCCTAGTTTGTATTCTTGTATCAGCGATTGTATGAGGGCCATGATCCCTGGTATGGGAGCCCTAGACAATTGTATTGAAGATTGTTAATATAATGAAGTTGGGTTGAAAATTGTAAAAAGTTGTCTATTGTGCACGTGTTGATTTACAGCTATATTTATTCCGCTGTGCAAAGTAGTCTTGTTGTGGTATTTCAGTTGGTTGTGTCAGAGATTGTAAGACCCTAACCTAGATTCTCTAGTGCCATGGAAATTCAACAGTACAAAGTCACAGCAAAGTATTCCTTAACCACATGGCTATTGAAGGAAAACAATTATTCATAGCTTTGAAATGAAAAAAATAAAAATAGACATCTTGGTATAAATGTTAGATGAAAGGTGAGGACTTGAAAATTGCAGATGAGATATATCTAAGGGAGAGCTCCTCAATAAAAGAAACAGGCAGGCAAAATTAAAAAGGAAAGGGCAGCCTAAAACAGACTGGCTATGTGTGCAGATCAGAAGAGAGATCATTTATTTCCTCTCTCCCTCTCTGGAGATCAATACATTTTACTTTATGTGACAAGTACAGATGTAAACATATATCTTGAAAATAGAAAGACATAATATATATAATATATATATATATTGAGGGAGTATGGTTTGCAAGGAAAAGGGGGCTGTGGCTTAGTAGTTGGAACTTGGGACAAGGCACTAGCACGCAAACAGGCCAGTTCAAACTCCGGCAGGTGTGCAGCCCTTGTGTGTCTGCGAAGATAAGAGTTTGACCTCCCGGAGTTGGTTTCCCTCCATCATCAATGCAGCTTAACACATCGCCAACAAGCCGAATTTGTTAAGTGGACCTTAATAGTTATACTTTATCCTTTATAGATAGATATAGATCTAGAAGTATATCCACATGCCATAAATATATAGGTAGGCTACAAGGAAGTAAGTCCCAACTCAAGAGAAAAGGCTTAAGAGGAATCAAGTTTACGAACAAGTCAATTGAAATTATATAGGTGATAAAAGAATAATTGAGTTAGTGAAGGTTCATTAAAAATACCAATAGCACTTGGACAGGGTAACTTTTTACATGAATCAAGTTATAAAGTTCGGGTACATTATACTAACTATGCCATACTTACATCATAATGGAAGCGCACAATCAAAAGAAGGAATAGTGAGAGTAAGAGCAACTGATGTTAAGGAAACTCTTACACACATGAATTTATGATCTAAAAATACAACCTTCACTAAAGAAATTGAAAAATTAAAATATGAAGTAGCAAGATATCAATGATGCACAAAGTAGCCACATATTGGCGATGCCTGCAGAATCTCAACGCCAAAACCATGATCACTTAAAAAATATTTGACTAGGTTGTCACAGATAAAGATAAAGAAATTTCTCGCCTTAGAAGTCATTATCAAAGCTTGATCACAGAAATCAGGAAGTTAAATAATGAGAAGAAAACACAACATTCTGGCAGTTGACGACATAGCTCTATACTCTGACTCTGCACTGAAAATGGAGACAACCTGTTGCCTCTTGCTTTTCCAAGTTACCAAGTTGTTTCCAATGTAGGTAAAATGTTAGATCAACTTGTCAACAAAGAACCATTGATCCATAAAAAAACAATAACCAATTCAGTCGAAAGGAACTAATACAGATCCACTCGACATAAAAAATCAGAAAGATGTTTATATTGAAATTGTAAAAATTTCCAACCGTATGTGACTGTTGTCCTTAAGATCTCAATTAAATAGATAAATTGTTGAATTTAATTTAATGTAGAAATTTATTTCGTATCACAACATCAATCACACAATAGCTGAAAAGTTAAAACCTAAATATTGGAAGCACAAAATAGTTTCCCATATTCAAAGGTAATTTCTCCTTCGAAGTCACATTCCATTTCCTTATTCAAAGCTTTCAAGGAAGCCTCTACAAGCAGCTAAAACAACAGCTACCTGGCTATCAAAAATCACCAAGGAAAAAGATCTGCACAAAAACTGAGAAGAAACAGCATGCAGGGAAGAATGTACAGCCAGCTGTACAGATGCATAAGATTGTACGGATTTGTTGTGTGTCTCCATACTACTGTATGGATCTGTTGTACATCTCTGTACAATTGTATGAATCTACTGTACAGATATAGCATATGGCTGTTGTACAAATGGCTACTCTAGCTCCTGTCTTGATCTTCATCTGTGTTTAACTAGTTGTTGTCGCTATCCAATAACATCTGCGTTTGAAACTTTGAACTCTCCATCTTGACCTGTATTTATACTTCTAGGTGAAACCCTAATATCACGGTGAGATGTATAGTTGAGATTAGTACTAGCTTAAGTGATTAATGCATGAAATACACTTTATTACACTCTATAGCTAAATATAAGACACTTCACTTTTCCCTAAAATGAATCACAAAATAGAGTTACTTTTCAAAATATCTTGAATACTTCCAACACATTAACAGACCACAATGGAAGTTCCTATTCAAGCTATATTTCTCAGCACTCTCTTAGCGAGGAAAAAATTCTACACTAATCCATGTTTGTCTCTAAATTCTTCAAACTTCTTTTTTGCTAAGGGTTTGATTAGAATAGAGCTACTTATTGATCTATGGAAATATATTGGAGGTTCACTACTGCCTTCTAAATCCTGTTTTGTATGAAGTAATATCTGATCTCTATGTGCTTGAACCTATCATGAAACAATGGATTCTCTGTGAATTTGATACAACTCTAATAATCACAGTAAATGATCATGGGATCCAGCTCCTAATCAAATTAACCTACACGTAACTTACAAAGTAAAATGGACTCACGAGTCACAACTAGCAATATTAGCTACCATGTACTCCTTTGTTGAGCTAAGTGCCATGGAAGTTTCCTTCCTACTGAACCAGGATATCATCACTAATCCCAAGTTAAAGTAACACACCGAGGGGCTCCCTATTTGCAGAACTACCTGCCTAATATGAGTCTGTATACCCTTGCAGATTCACTCAACCATCTCCAGCGTACCTCAAACCATACTACACTATGCCCATCAAGTACCTAAGCACGTGTTTTGCTACTACCCAGTGCTCTTGCCTCAACTCAACCATGAACTAACTTAAGGTGTCCACTATAAAACATATGTCTAGTCTAGTGCTGACCAAATACATCGAAGACCCTATCAACTGCTTGTACAACATAGGTCTACCAACTATGAATCTGAAGTTGTCACATTCTTCACCTTAGTGATCATGGGTGTACCGTGTGGCCATAGGTTTGCAATCCTCCGTGTAAAACCTCTTCAGGATCTCAACTACATACTTACCCTCCCAAAGAAAATCTCCCTTGACCTTTGCCAAACCTCCAAACCAAAGAAGTAAGGCATCATGCCAATGCCCTATATCTCAAATTCAACTGCAATATCTACTTTGCACCCTGCAATGAGCTTCTATACAACTATAAGAAACAAGTCATCTATGCATAGACCCAAAACAACCACATTAGTCCCAACAAATAAATAATATAAATAAGGAGTTGCTTCAATTTTAGTGAATCCCATGCTTTGCAAATATCTATCTATCCAAGAATACCATGCTCTTGTTAATTTTTCATAGGGCTATATTGTTCTTTGTTTTGATAATTGTATTTTTTTCATTAACATATTCAGTTCATAACATTATTCAGTTTTACATCATTATTCATCATCACATGCAACCATGTAGAAAGAACAATATCATCATCATCAATGCAGCGGAATATAAAGGAACAATAGAAGAAAAGCATTCACACGTAGAGACACCAGGATTGGTCGGAGACAAGGGCAAAACCCACTACAGGGAAAACCCTTTCAAATTCTTCTTCTTAGTAGATTGTCATCAAAAGATTCAGAAAAAGAGAGTACAATGATCCATGTCTTCATCTATGCAATTAACCAGCAAAACAAATACAACATCCATGAAATGAACCCAACAATGTATACACTCAAAACCCAGATTTTGAAGTTTGTAATAAATTGTCACTGTCTGCGGTCAATGAGTGAAAACTTCGAAAGACTGAAATTTCATCTTTAAGGTCTCGGTCGCACGAAGGAGGTGTCATGCAAGTCACTATGGCTTTTCCGGTCGCTCCCTTAAGCCTGGCATACGAGCGACTAGGTCAGATTTGGATTGCGGAAACCCTAAACCCCCAGTCGCATGGATGGAGAGTTTTCTGTGCGACTCGAAGGCTCCAATCGCACGGATGAGCTTATGTGCGAGCCACTGGGGTCGACCTCATCCGGTGTTGTGCCTGCGACTGAAGTCGACCTCGTCCGGTGTTGTGCCTGCGACTAAGGCTTGAAACCCTAAATCAAAGATGCGAGCTTTGGACCCTGCAATTTCACCTCAGAGCGAACCTGTTCTTCTGCGGACAAGCCTCAGACCTGTGAAAGCCAAAAACCAAGATAGAAGAGTGTCTTGTCATTGTGTCTAAATGAGGTAGAGGACATTTGTATTTATAGCCTTTCAAGGTGGTCCACTTTGCTTTAGCGCCAACCTTATCAAAGATGCACATGTGGGATTTTCTTCATCATTACACTTTCCCTTCTCCAATTTGAGTGATCTTTAGGTTGATTTTGGTCCTCTCGAAAAGACGAATTCAATGCAATTATTATCTCCATCAAGTGAATTGTCCAAAGTGGAATTTGACCGTAGTTGCGGTATTTTTAGCACTCCCTCTCAACTAGGGAGAATTCCATCTGCCAATATCTAACCTCGATCAACATGCCATCATGACATCATATTCTATCCAGTCTCAAGTATCTTGTCATCGTGTATCGTCACTAATCATATCAATTCATCTATTACTTATTCTAGCTTATCTCTTGATTGTCCCTGCTCATATGATGAACATTATGGAATCTAAAAGAAGAAAAAATTTGACATCGGAGTGGAGTTCAATCTTGTTGAAAAATGTAACTAGGTTCGATCTTCATAAAATGTATTTGTCAAAAGTATTTTTATTATTGTTACAATGAATTATTAAAGCATGGGTTTCATGCTTGGGTCATCATTTTATTAGTTGAAGTCCACATTGTGGACTCCTAGGATTAATAAAGAGTCATTAGAGTCATTGTATATTTTATGAGACTCTTCTTGGGCTTTCGAATGATGTAAACATAATTATTTTTGAGTCAAAGATGAATTATGTAACCTCCATACCAAGTCGGCCTCAAGAAAGGTGATTCGACCTCCTTAGAAGGCTATGTATACAAGGCAATTCGAATTCATTTCGAGCATCTCACTCACTCACACAGGTTTGATATCTAAAGCTCGAAGGTAGGAAAAGTGTGAAGGTGAAGAAGGAGGTTAAAAGGAGTGTGAGTTTGGTCAAGAAGGGAAGGACAAAATCGAAGCTTTGGGGTCTCTCTCTCTCTCTCTCTCGTGTGGGCTAATTTAGGAGATCGAAGTCTCCTTGTCAAAGTCGAAGTTGTTGTCATTGCCTGTTGATGTTAAAGGTTGCCAAGTCGAAGTTGCTAGAGTCGAAGGGTTGCAGCGACTAGGTCAAAGGTTAGATCGAAGAAGGAAAGGTTGGCTTGGAGTGGAGGAGGTATGTGTCTAGGTTGAAGAGTCTCAAGAAAAACTATCGAAGGAAGAGATTTTGACTGGGTTTTCCCCTAGATAGGGAGTTTGCGCTGGTAGAGTGCCTACATCTTGTGTCTTGTCTTTTTGTCATCTTCATGCACACATAATTTGGTAATTGCTTGATGAAAGGTAATATAACAAATAAGTAAAAGAAGCCAATATAATTCACAAGTAATTATCAAGAAAGAGAAATCTAACCCTAAGTCTAATAGAATTGATTTCTCAACATGGTATCAGAGCTAAGGTTTAAGAAGATTGAAGATCACTTTGTTGGCTTGAAGGAAATGATTACTCCCTCTATGATAAGAATGGGATTCAATTCTACAGGAAGATAGATCAAGAAGATTGTCTACTACTTATTCAACAAGGTCAAAAGTCAAGGGTTCTTAGCTGCACCTACAGGATCACTTAATGATGACAATGCATGGATTATTGACAGTAAAGCATCTAGGCATGACAGGGAAGAGTAAACAACTTCAAACTCTATCAAAGGAATCATCTCCTCATGGAGTGGAATTAGGAGACAACAAAAAAAGGTATGCTATTAAAGGCTTGGTATCAACATCATTGAAGCCGGAGAATGGAGCTAAGGTGAAGAAAGAGGAAAAACATGATGTAAGGATCTATTGAAAGGAATCTAAGGAAGCTACAAAAATTGATTAAAGGATCATATAAGGAGACCTTATAAGGAAAGAAGTTTACTATCTTTAGGACAATGTCTAACACAATAAAGGGAGAGGACAAATTAGAAGAAACATCCAATTACAATGCTTGGAAAAAGAGGATAGATCTCATCCTCGAAAAGAATAAAGTCTTAGATCTAGTAAAAAGAAAATTGAAGAAGTCTACAAAATCAATAAGTCTAAAGGGCGAAGAAAGAAGGGACAAGGATCAAGAAAACTTTGCCAAAGAAGCTTTAGGAAAGAAGAACGTGATGGAAGTGTTGAAAAATGTGTAACTAGGTTCGGTCTTCATAAGTATGAAATGTATTCTTGTAAATATAAAATGAAAAAGAAATTATTATTATTATTGCAGCATGGGTTTCATACTCAAGTTCTTTTATTTTATAGGTCAAACACCCATTTAGTGCTTCTAGGGTTTGTCCTAAGTATAAGAGTCATTATTATATATTGAAGACCCTATAGGCACCTTGTAAATTGTAAAGAAAAAATTATTGTCTTTAAAGTGTCAAAATACCTCCAAGATCAAGTCGGCCTACATGAAGAGCCACGTCCAACCTTGAAGAAGCCTATATATAAGAGGAACTCGTCCTCCATTTCAATCACTCACTCACTCATCTCTTATGCAAAGAAGCAGAAGAAGAAGAAGTCAAGAAGGAAGTGCAAAGTAGAGGAAGTCGATGAAGTCAAAGTTTTTGGGCCTTATCTATTCTTCTGGGAAGAACAAAGTTAGGGTTTTTATGCGCTTCATCCTCTAGGGTTCGATTTTGGAAGGAGAGGAGAAGAGAAGGCAAGCGAAGGTCTCTTAGGGCATCCTACTAGCCCTAGGACTGAAGTCAAGGCAAGCTAAGTCAAGAGGAAGGCTATTAGAGGGAGATAAGAGTCTCCTAGAGGAGAAGGAGCAGTTGTTGGGGAGTAGAATTTCGGATCCACTGGGAGGTCGAAGATATTGCAGCTGGAGACCGTGGTAGACTTGATCTTGGAGGGTATTTGTCTGAGTCTAGGTCATGGTATTCGTCAATTGAAAGATCTGAAAGATAAAGAAGAGATTTATGGGTTTTCCCCTCAAGAGGAGGGGTTTTGGCCCTCGCTGGCAGCTATATATTGTGTCATTGTTCTTACTGTTTTGGCAGTTGTTTGATGTATTGCACATTGGAATAATAACGAACAAAGCTAATAAGTAAAAGGTAACACAATCAGATATCAATTTAAGAGAATTAACATATTCATTGCCCTATTGAATTCTCAACATGCTTTCAGAGCTTTGGTTCTTTAAGGGCATCATGAAGATCTCCTCTACAATGAAGAAGTTCATCAAAAAAATTGCAAGCCATCTCAAGAAAGGTATCAAGGAAGCATGGAGGTTCTTATTCTCTTCAAAGAAAGCATCAATCAATGAAAGATATGAAGGTCTCTTCTTAGCTCTCTTTGGTACATTCCAAGACGAAGGCATCTAGGTAATTGATAGTGGTGCATCAAAGCACATGACTAGTCACTTCAACCAAGTGAAGACCTTATCTAAAGGAAAATTCGCTTACTCTGTCGAACTTGGAAAAAACAAAAGCTATTTAGTGAAAGGCATTGGATCAACTTCCATAAAACTCAAGGATGGAAGCAACATCCACCTCAACAACATTATATTTGTTCCAGGTTTGCACAAAAATTTACTTTCTATTTCAAGTTTAGAAGATAAAGGAGATAGAGTAGCCTTCATTGATGGAAAAGTAGTTGTTTGGGGAAAAGACTCAAGCATAGATCAAGTTAAAGTTATTGGCATCCAAGAAGGAAGGCTTTACAGATTAATATCTCTTGTAAACCATGCCCTAGTTCACACTAAGATTAGTCCATGTGAACTTTGGCATTGAAGGTTTGGTCATCTACATTTCAAAATACTTCAAACTTTAAATTCCATAGTAGATGGAATACCAAATTTGAAGGAGGATCATGAAGGTGTCTGCAAGGGATGTACATTGGGCAAAAATACCAAGAGACCATTTGGAAGTAGTGCTTCGCAGTCGAAAGAAATCTTGGATCTCATTCACTATGATGTGTGTGGCCCTATGACTCCAAAATCACTTGGAGGCAATCAATACTATGTCACATTCATAGATGATCATTCAAGAAAATCTTGGGTTTACTTAATGAAAACCAAGGATGAAGTATCTCCAAAATTTCAAGAATTCAAGGCTGAAGTAGAGAACCTTACAAAAAAAAGAATCAAGATACTGAGATCTAATAATGGAGGGAAATATACATCTAAAGAGATTATAGCATTTTGTAAGGAGTCTGGGATTAAAAGGGATTTGATAGTCCCATACAATCCTGAACAAAATGGAACCGCAAAAAGAAAGAACAGATCCATTGAAGAAAGTGTAAAAGCAATGTTACACGATCAAGATCTACCTAAGTTTTAGTGGGGAGAGGCAACAAAGACAGCAGTCTACATTCAAAATCGATGTCCTCACAGATCTCTAGATAACAAGACCCCAGAAGAAGTGTTCACTGGGAAGAAGCCATCTATAGATCATCTTTGAATCTTTGGGTGTCCTATGTATATTCATATACAAAGGACAAAAAAATAATTTGGATCCTTCTAGTATGAAGGGAATATTTGTTGGGTATAGTAACTCATCAAAGGCCTATAGAATCTATATGAAAGATGGACATCACATTGAAGTTAGTCGTGATGTCATATTCGATGAGAGTATAGCATTCAAGAAGTCAAAAGAACTTTCCATAGATTTTGATGACGAAGAACTTCCAATATTTAAGGAGGAAGCTAACACGGAAGGAGAAGGATTACACCACGAAGAAGAAGGGCCAAGTGAACCTATTCAACCCATGGTCATTCCCGAAACAAGGAAAAGACATAATTGGTTGAAATCCACACTACTTGATGCAGAAGGTCATGGGGCAGCACAAGGATCATTTAGAGAAAGTAAGAGACCCAAGAAATATTTTGGGTATGCTGCATACATGACAAAATTAATAGAAGCAGAACCATCCACCTTTGAAGAGGTTGTACAAAATTGAGAATAGAAGGATGCCATGAACAAAGAGTATCAATCTATAATGAAGAATGGAGTTTAGGAGATCGTACCTAGGCCCGAAGACAAATTTGTGGTTACTTCCAAGTAGATCTATAAGATCAAGTATGCAGTTGATGGAAGTATAGATAAGTATAAAGCAATATTTGTGGCTAGAGGGTTCTCTCAACTTGAAGGCATCAACTATGAAGAAACATTTGCTCCAACAACAAGATATACAACGATTCGATCATTAGTCTCTCTTGTAGCATCGATGGGATGGAACATCCACCAAATGGATGTCAAGACTTTGTTTTTGAATGGCACTATAGATGAAGAAGTCTGTATAGAAAAACCCCTGGGATTTGAAGTCAAAGATAGGAAGGCATATGTTTGCAGATTGAAGAAGGCATTATATGGCCTCAAGCAGCACCAAGGGCATGGTATGCTAGAATGGATGCATACCTACAGAGAATATGCCTCACAAAAAGTTATGCTGACTCGAACCTTTATATATTAAGGTTTTAAACAATGAACCTATAATTATTCTTCTGTATGTAGATAATCTTCTCTTGACAGGTGTAGAAGGTTGAATTGAAAAATGTAAGAAGCAACTGGCAGTCAATGTTGCATTAATCGTTATCGGGATAATATCAGCGAGAGGAAAAAATCAGAAAAAAAATTGTAATTATCGGAAAATAATCGGAAATAATCGTTTGGTACAAAAATATTCATTTTTTTCATTTTTTTCAATTCTTTTAATATCTAAACCATCTACAACATAAAATAAATACATTAACACATAAATATAATAAAAGAACTAATATATAAGATGTTTAATATCATTTCTAGTGCTAAAATCACACATAACATTGAATCATGTCCTGAATAGTAAATCCTGACTCTTGAGTCCCAACTTAGCCTCAAAATATCAACAAAAAATATAATAATGTATCTCATCATGTCATAATGTCATATACAATAAAATGAAGAAAATAACTAAAGTCTAATCCTATTGATTTCTTTTGCCCCTCTTGCGAGAAAATGCCACAACTTTCCCTTTCCCTCTAGATGTAGATGTTGGTGCTGGTGGAGTTGGCAGTGAAGTCTGTTATGCTCTAGAAGCTAAAGAACTAGAAGTAGGAGCTATAGGAGGTAGATCACGTCCTCTACTGGTGGCAGGGGTAGCCCGGGCAGGTGGTGTCACCTGGAAACATTACAATCTCCCAATCCTGAAATCCTGAAAAAACTGATAAGTCTACTGGATTTTGAATGAAATCTAAAATTCTACTTTCTCCATATGAAATCCAATGAGGCCGGAACCACTCTCAAACATCCTGAGTCATTTCGTGGTAATGTTAAAAATTTAAGTAAAAGGATGAAAATGAAGATTAACATTACCATGAATAGCATATCAATACTAGGGCCTAGACTTGATCATTAAGTTGCCCCACTCAAAAAAAAATTGTTTCTTTCAAAAAAAATTGCATTTCGAACATTTAGCATCCCTTATAAAACCTCGCTGCCCAGATTGCCCGCGATAAAAACGGAAAAAATCACGATTTTTCCAAAAAAACGGGTATGAAAAAACTGGCGATAATTTCGGATATTACTCGCGATAATATCGGAAGCGGGAAATTATCACGATAAAACGATAATATCGCGATATTATCGTGATTTTAACAACACTGCTGGCAGCAGAATTTGACATGAAGGATCTTGGGCTGATGCATTACTATTTGGGACTAAAAGTCTGGCAAGGACCAAATGAAATCTATTTGGGTCAAGGAAAGTATGTGATCGAGATTCTAAAAAAGTTCGATTTGATGGATTGTAAACCTATGACCACTGCGATGATCACAAACTTGAAGAGACTAAGGAGTTCTGAATCAAGCCCTGTGGATCCTTCCAGGTATAGACAACTTGTTGGATTATTGATGTACTTGGTGAATACTCGACCAGACATATGTTTTGCAGTAAATGTACTCAGTCAATTCCAAGTGGAGTCGAAGCATGATCATTGGATAGCAACAAAGCATATTCTGAGATATCTGCGAGGAACCATCAACTACTGTTTAAAATATGATAGAAGGAATGATGTCCAATTGATTGGTTATACAGATTCCAACCGGGGAGGCAGTGAACAGGATGGAAGAAGCACTACGGGAGGATGTTTCATTTTAGGATCCTCCATGGTCTCATGGATGAGCAGAAAACAAGACACAGTTGCTTTGAGTAGTGTTGGGGCTGAATATGTTGCAGCATGTGAAGTAAGCCGAAAAGCAGTATGGTTAAGGAAACTACTATCTGACTTGTTTTAAGGACGATGAACCCTACAGTGATATACTTTGTGATAACACCAGTTGTATGTTGATTTGTGGTAGCATCGAATGTGCTCTAGCCACGAAATTTGGTGGAGAGGTTAGGACACATGAGATCTGCAATACCCAGAAAGGATTTGGGCAGATTCTAAACAGTTTAGGAGATATTAAAATAATTAATATTTTTTATGGAGTCCCTAAGTCTAAACGCAGGGAAATTAAAATATTAATGTGGATTAATATAAAATTGTGTTAGAATGGTCCAAAAGACATGGATCAATCCAGATCTAATCTTAGCCATCGATTAGGGACTTAGTCTCGATCGTTGATATGTCAACGAGAAAAGTATAAAAGGAGGCTTGAGGGTCACTTGGAGAGCACAACAAATGATCAGTCATTCTATTCTCTAGAGCGAGGTTTGCTAAGAGAGATAGAATCAGTGATCAGAGTTGCAGCTGAGGGGCAATGAGTACAGAGAGACAGAGAGGCAGAGATAGTGCTGGGAGATCAGCGCAAGAGCCAAAAAGAGTGACGTAGTAGCAGACAGGGCTCACGCAGGGCCACGTAAAGGCAACCAAAAGGTTGCGCAATGCTTCAGAGAGGCCAGCGTTGCTGACACAGAGGGCCAGAAGGCTGACGCAGTCCAGAAAGGTAGACGTTGGGGTTTCTGGGGCAGATTGGACGGTGTCTACTCAACTTTTTCCAGTACAATAATTTAGCTACAACATGTGACCACATCATCACATTGCTAGCTAAAGATTCTACCATGGTCCCATCATACTCCTATCTGAATCGTCTCTTTCTGAAAATCCTAAGGATATGAGAAAGTTCTGAGAGACTGCAATATCCTTTGAATGCACTGGGATACTCTGGTCGTTAGCTTTTTCCTGCATAATCCTCCTCTGATTTCCCAATCAGCAAATCCTTCAAATATTTCATATTGAGGGAAAGTGTCGCTGGCTGCATAATTTTCATCATATCGTTGTAAGAAAGAGGCTTCCAATTCTTCAAAGATATCAGGAATCTTTAAAGACACAATAAATTTTTCCAACTCGGATTTGATAGGAATTTCTTCAAGATCCATCAATTTTGCACCTGTAAAAATACTTAGAGCAAAATCAATTCCTCCAATGATCTGATAATAATTTAGAACCTTGAGTGTCCAGATCATTTCATCAGTGTATACACTAGACCATAAATCAGATAAACTCCTGAAAAAGAGTTTCACCTTCATATTTGGCAAAGGAAATACTTTTACCAATGTGTCATCTAGGCCCAGAGAGACACCTATATTCTTGGACTGCCATGCTTGGCATTTTCTTATCCAAGTATTTCTTCTCAACCTCATTCCTACCACCTTTTTTATTTCTTCAGCAAGATGAACTGCATGACTTTCAAAAACTCTGAATCTATCTACAAACGTAGCAAAATTATCATCCTTTGAACTTTTGCCTGGAATATCAAAACATGAACCTGTACAAGTTATGAATGCCTTATTCATGTCTCTGGTTAGAGAGTCTGTCAAAAAATTAGAATTTCCTGGGATCCACTCAACTTCAAATTCAAATTGTTGGAACCAGATCTGCCAAGCTAGGATTCTTCCTTTAGCAATTTGTCTTGAAATCTTGGCAGATAGAAAATATTTGAAATTTTTGGAATCTGTTCTGATTAAAAACTTTACAGGAGTGAGATATACCTCAAATCTTTGTATCCCGTTGAATATATCCAATGTTTCTTTTTCGGCTATGAAGTAATTCTTCTGGCTTGGAGTGAACTCACCAGAAGCATATGCACAAAGGTTTTCTTCGATTTCACCTTCACTGTTTTTTCTTTGTTCTAATAGAACAGCTGCCCAAAATTCTAAAGAAGCATCAGTCTGAAGAATGAGTAAACCATCACCTGGTGGTTGAAGCTTTGGCAGGTGTTGACATTCTTCTTTTAATCGTTTAACAGCTTCTGTCGCTTCCTCAGACCATCCCTGTTTGAGATGTCTTATGATCGGTGTTGTCTTCTCTGTCAAATTTGGAACACATACTTGTGAAGGTAATTCAAAACTCCCAAAAATCTCTTAATTGTCTTGGTGTCCTTCAATTCATCAGGAAATTGTGTCAATTTTGTTAAAACATGAGATTGCATTTGGATTGCACCATTGACAACATTAATTCCAAGAAAATCAACATTATCTTGAAATAAAGACATTTTTCTTTTTGACAGAACTATTCCAT
The DNA here is from genome assembly GCA_000404065.3 of Pinus taeda. Taxonomy (NCBI): domain Eukaryota; kingdom Viridiplantae; phylum Streptophyta; class Pinopsida; order Pinales; family Pinaceae; genus Pinus; species Pinus taeda. The sequence goes on along the minus strand of APFE031051269.1, from coordinate 1,130 downwards.
GCTGCTGAACTTCTTTCGAGAAAATTTCTAAATGCTCTAGATGAGTATGTACATCTGGACTGTGAATAAGAATATCATCTATGTATGTTACAATGAACTCATATTTAGCAAAAATATAATCAATTCTTCGCTGGAAGAATGCTGGGGCGTTTTTCAAACCGAAAGCTACAACCTTCCACTGGTAAAATCCGGCTGGACAAATGAAAGCGGTTTTATGCCGGTCTTCTGGTTGGATCTGAATCTGATAATACCCTGACTTCATATCAAACTTACTAAACACCTTGCTGAGCTGAATTTTCTGCATGATTGTCTCAGGTCTTGGTAATGGATAATTAAAGCTCTGAGTAATGGCATTGAGAGGTTTGTAATTTATCACCATCCTTGGTTTTCCCCTTACTATCTCAAAGTGATTCCTCACAAGAAAGGCTGAGCAAGAATAGTGAGATTCACTCGGCTCAATGAGCTGCATTTGTAGCAGTTCTTTTATCTGATTCTTTATCTCCTGCTCATCGGATGGGGTACAAGGAATCATCTTACCTTTGACTCCATTATCATGCAAGGTTATGATTTCTTGCATCGAGCTCTCTGTTTCCCAAAACTATTGTGGGTTTTCAGAGCAACTCTTCAGAAGTCTTTGATGGATATCACCTTGTTCTGTAGACCAGTTGGGATCAATGCATGCCAATTGTTTTGTTTTTTATTCTGCTCTCTTTTCATAGAATTGTAGCACTTCCTGCCAATCATCAGAATCCTTTTTTGGCTTTCTGGCTTCTACTCTTTTCTGGCTATTCTCATACCTAGCTTCTGAGTTTGCAATAAACAATCTAGGAACAGAAATAGCTTTCTTTTTCAAATTAATAACCAGCTTATCTTGGCTGATCGTAACTGGAAGCACAGAGTTTAAAAATGGCATTCCCAACATAAGACTCGCTGAGGGATCAAAATGTTGGATTGCAGAAATCTTAATAATACTCCCTCCAACTTTTAAAGAAATATTGTCTACATAAGGTGTTATACTGACAGATCCTCCTATGCTTTTTGAAACCAAAATATTTTTTAGTGGTTTCCACAGAGATTTGAATAAAGATGGTCTAGCCAAATTATTTGATCCTCCGGTATCAACAAAAGCG
>APFE031051262.1:15146-68669 GCA_000404065.3 Pinus taeda | reverse complement strand
CAAACAAGGGGATCTCATACACCAATTTGGTGTTTGGCTTGGCCGTGACCTTAAAATTGGATAATAACAGTAATAATAATTTATTTTTCTCTATCTCAACTCATCAACTATAGCTCACATGCTCATTTCATGTCATCAACCTCTTCAATTGCTCTTATTTTTCCTCTATCTCCTCAAACGTATGGAGGATGCTTCATTTTGTATGTCAATATTATAAAATCTATTTAATTATTTTTCAAGTTTCTTTTTTAATCTATGTGGTTCACGTACCTAGAGATGGAGTACTACTATATTTACAAAATATTTGTACCAAATAGATATACAAATAAGAGGTCACAGGTTCAAAACTAGAGGGAGTATAGTATGTATGCCTTCATAGACTTAGCAGTCAAATCGATGTGCGAAGGTGGTTCCCTTGTCCCACAAACAAGGTGGTCTCATACACCAATTTGGTGTTCGGCTTGGCCGTGACCTTAAAATTGGATAATAATAACAATAATTTATTTCTCTTTATCTTAACTCATCAACCATAGCTCACATGCTTATTTCATGTCATCAACATCTTAAATTGCTCTTATTTTTCCTCTATCTCCTCAAACATATGGAGGATGGTTCTTTTTGTATGTCAATATTATAAAATATATTTAATTATTTTTTAGGTTTTCTTTAATCTATGTGGTTCACATACCTAGAGATGGAGTACTACTATATTTACAAAATATTTGTATCAAATAGATATACAAATAAGAGGTCACAGGTTCAAAACCAGAGGGGTAGAGTATGTATGCCTTCATATACTTAGCAGTCAAATCGTTGCGCGGAGGTGGGTCCCTTGTCGCACAAACAAGAGGGTATCATACACCAATTTGGTGTTTGGCTTGGTCGTGACCTTAAAATTGGATAATAATAATAATAATTTATTTTTCTTTATCTCATCTCATCAACCATAGCTCACATGCTCATTTCTTGTCATCAACCATAGCTCACATGCTCATTTCTTGTCATCAACCATAGCTCACATGCTCATTTCTTGTCATCAACCTCTTCAATTGCTCTTATTTTTCCTCTATCTCCTCAAACGTATAAAGGATGCTTCATTTTGTATATCAATATTATAAAATCTATTTAATTATTTTTTAGGTTTTTTTAATCTATGTGGTTCACGTATTTAGAGATGGAGTACTACTATATTTACAAAATATTTGTATCAAATAGATATACAAATAAGATGTCACGGGTTCAAAACCAGAGGGGGTAGATTATGTATGCATTCGTAGACTTAGAAGCCAAATCGTTGCGCAGAGGTGGGTCCCTTGTCCCACAAACAAGGGTCATATACACCAATTTGGTGTTTGGCTTGGTCATGACCCTACAATTGGATAATAATAGTAATAATAATTTATTTTTCTCTATCTCAACTCATCAACCATAGCTCACATGCTCATTTCATGTCATCAACCTCTTCAATTGCTCTTATTTTTCCTCTATCTCCTCAAACATATGGAGGATGCTTCATTTTGTATGTCAATATTATAAAATCTATTTAATTATCTTTTAGGTTTCTTTTTTAATCTATGTGGTTCACGTAACTAGATAGAGTACTAATATATTTACAAAATATTTGTATTAGATAGATATACAAATAAGAGGTCACGGGTTCAAAACTAGAGGGGGTAGAGCATGTATGCCTTCGTAGACTTAACAATGAAATCGCTACACGGAGGTGGGTCCCTTGTCCCACAAACAAGGGGGTCTCATAAACCAATTTGGTGCTTGGCTTGGCCGTGACCTTAAAATTGGATAATAATAATAATAATTTATTTCTCTCTATCTCAGCGCATCAACCATAGCTCACATGCTCATTTCACGTAATCAACCTCTTCAATTGCTCTTATTTTTCCTCTATCTCCTCAACCCTATGGAGGATGCTTCATTTTGTATGTCAATATTATAAAATCTATCTAATTATTTTTTAGTTTTTTTTTAATCTATGTGGTTCACGTACATAGAGATGGAGTACTACTATATTTACAAAATATTTGTATCAAATAGATATACCCAAAGAGATCATTTTGTGCAATAGAGCTTCACCCCAAAGATGTCAAGAGAGCTTGGCCTCTCTATAATAAAGGTGCTTTAACAATGAGACTAACCAATAAGTTAATTTTCTATTTATTAATGTTTTTTTTTTTCCATCATTTATATTTATTTATTTTAGCATATTTGAATTGCATAAGTTATGAGCATACGAATCTATGTTGCTTTGATTTTTGGAAAGAGAATTAGGGAATGAATTTATGAAAACAATGGAATTAGAGAATCTATTTTTAATAGATTAGAAAATCCTTTTAATTTTTTTAGAAATAACGAGTTGAAGATATCAATAATAATAGTCAATATTAAAAATTTAGGATTCATTAAAGACATTTATAGTTACATGTAATTATAATAGGTTATGAAAATTGAGTGTATCCTAGGTGGTTGGGAGGGTTTAATGATAACCTCCCCACCTAGGTTTATGTCTCACTGTGATATGATGTTTCATTGGGAGTCACTTTTGTACTTATATCATAACTATGTTGACACTTTCTTAATTCTTGCAAATAGTAGGAAGAGTAATATAAATAAATAAAATAAATAAATAAATAAAATCAATTTGCAATAAGGTCTATGAAAAGTTTATGAGATAAAGAACTATCTCTATAGCGGTGTTTCTTCCTTATATTTCATGTTAATGTTAAAACTTAAAAGGAATTCCCTTCTCGATAGGTTTCCAAGTCAAAACTCATACAATCTATGTTTTGAGTTGTGACTTGTACAACAATTTTAGATTCAATGTAATTAAAAGAATATACTAAAAACATCTCCAAAATCTATTTGGAACTTCCATGAAATCTACTCGAAATGTCTTAATGATAGTCATCAAGTCCATAAGTCCTCGATGAAGTTCCCATCAATTTGGGGATGTTTCCTAGGCTTCCCCAAAACTTGAAAACACTAAAACAACAACTATGAATTTTTTGGGGGGAAGACAAATCCCCATGCAACATAGGGACAAACTTATCTCCTTTTTGGTAAACATATTCCCCTAAATCTAGCAAGAATTGTCAATAGTCATACTACCACATAATTAATGGGAATTTTATTTTGACCTCTTTTAAAACAATTCAAATTATATGAATTTCAAAAATATTAGTCCATCAAGTTGGGACTTTACCTCATCTAAGAAAAGAGACTTATTAAAAAGGTTGAATTTGTCCACTTATTAACTATCTCCTTAATTAATAGTAGAAGAGAACAAACATGTTTGTTTTCCTTGGTAATTTGATTAACCAATATAATATGTTTCATGTTCTATAACATTCATTGTGATTCTATAACTAGTTTTCATATTTAGTATGTGTTCATTTTTACAATCTTAGTTTCCCATAACATAACTCACCTTTATTTTTGTTAAGATGGTATTTTTTACATATATTATGTCATTCTCTTTTTAAATTTGGTAAAATATATATGTTTTTGGTTTTTGGACAATGATGTTAATGAGTTGTTTGAATTCAGTGCATTAGACCTCAACATATCACTTGCACGATCATGAATTTGTTTAATGCTTCATGATCAGGTTAGTAGATTAGTTGTACTCTTAATTATCTTGATGGGTATATATTCATGTGGTGTTGAAATCTTTGGTTTATGGGGATAGTGCGTTTATTTAAAAGTATTAGATCCATGGTTATGGTGAAAAATATCCATTTATATTATTTTTTATTGAAACATTTTCACTGTATATTGTTCAAGGTTAAGTGGTTCTCTATAGCATGTGTCATTGTTTGGCTTGTTGTGTTTGTACAACAAATGATGGTGTTTTTGTTCAACATACTACTATTATATAGGCTTGTAGCATCCTTGTCTGCATCATCTATTATACAAATTAAAAAAGGGGATAGATGAGAGTCTTTTGACACCTTTTTTGTGTTGAAGTTTACCTCTTAATGCATCATTTTTCCATATTTGTCATCTACTCATTTTCTCATTAGCATATTTTTTCTATCATGATTGTGTCCTATTAAGTCCTTTTGCTTCCTTTTTATAATTTATTTATATCCTTCTAAATCCTCTTCGTGTCTATTGTTGCAAAATTTGAAATCATTTTGAGTCCTTTTTGCACCATGTTTGTGTCCTTTATACTTCATTTTTACAATGTTTTTCTCTTCATGTTGTAGACCCACCTACAAGCTTTATAATGTATGTATGAAGTCCCCATTTCAAGCTATGGTAAAATATTATGGATCTAGCAAGTTGACCTAGCCACATGCCCACTTGAGTGCTTATTAACACAATTTTTGTCATGTTGCATATGGATGTTGGTAGGTGATGCAGGAGCATCCGACACTCTTAATCAAATTCGAAATCCAAAGCGGAGCAAGGAGGACATGGACAATCGAAGCAAAACAGGGGACAAATTTTGTTATAATAGAGCTAGTTTGATGGAAGCGATAAGACTTCATTAAATGTAATCTGCCACATATGTATGCATATAGTGAGCTTTAGGGCTTTTGTTAGAGGAAATCATGGAGAGATCTGATCGGATCCTTTCAGTGATCCAATCCAATATTTCTTATATATATGATGAACCTGCGTGTTCAATGAGGGGGAGAGAGACAACAAAGAAATAGATAACGATTTGTAAACAGAGTGTTCAAAATGTAGTCGAGAGGAGAACTCATTCTAAGGTTGAAATGCCTTAGATCTGTAATCATATCGTGTTAATATAAAAGTGTGTTTTGTGTTGATATTGTGTGCACTTCTGTATTATCGTATAGATAGTCTAAATGTTCAGTGTTGCAGGTTTTGATCGACCATTGATCACTGTAGGATTGATGGCGATCCAAAGATATTGATTAATTGTTTATATGAATGTCGTGTGTGAAATGGAATGTGGCAGATCCTTGTTAAAACACAGAAATCCATCAAATTGAAAGAGATCAAGTCTAAGAGAAGGTTGGAGAAACGATGCACAGGATCTGTTGTATCTGGAAGATCAACAACGTAGGTGACAAAGAACGAGAACCATCGATCATTTAGATCAACGGTCATCACATGGAAGAAGAGCGCGGAAGTTAATTCGCGAAGAAATGGTTTTGTAAGAGAAAGTGGTATCTTGGGCGGCCTCAAAACCATAAGTGGTAAAAAGGAGTAATCACCCGATTCCATTTAGCGGAGGGCACGTAGTAATGAGGAGGAGAGAGGAAAGCACTTTTTTGGGCAATTAATCCTCGTGTTTGTTGTCCACCCAAAACTGTTGTGGAGTGTTGGATCAAATGAGGGTTGGATCTATGATGCAGGGTCAACGATTAGTTTTGTTAATCGGATGTAACGTCAACCGTCGGATCGAGTCCAAATCGACGGTCAATATTTAGTTGTTGATCACATTTTGGGGAGGTTAAGGACTGGTGGACTGTGGGGTGCCGATATGCTGAAATTTTGATACATCGATGAAGCCGATCAGCGATCGAAGAAAGTGAAGCGACATGCGATAATGCGAAGGGGCGATGAACGGACCCGAAGATAATTATAGATGCGGGTGGATAATTTTTTAGATTTGGCTTATGGTTCGGCTGCGGGTTTTCCCGTGTATTCTGTGTATTCCTGTGGTTTCGATATGTTGTATGGTCGCAGGTTTAAAGGCTTAAGGCCTCAATAACACTTCCGATAGGTTTGTGGGCCCATAGCCCACAAGTCTCAGGATCGAACTATGAAAAGAAAGGGGATTTTCTATACCCCTAAATCTCCTTTCATCAGTAGGTGTAGGTTAGTTGTATCATTTAAGTTATGTGGGTCACTTATGTGCTCGTGCGTGTGTGTTAAGGGGGGTGGGGGATGTATGTGCATAAACTATATACATGAGTTAAGTGCATGGGTTGGCTATGTGGGTTAGGTGTGTATGCAGGTATGGAAATTAGGTACATTACTTATGTGAGCAAGTGCATCACTTATGTGTGTTGCTTATGTACGTAAGTCAAGTTCATGGGTTCTAGGTGTATGACTTAGCTACATGTGTTAAGTGCATTATTTAGATGCATGTGTGGGCATATAGGTTATATGCACAAGTAAGTGAACAAGTTAAGTGCTGGAAATAGATGTAAGTGACATGTTTAGGTTGGGTGTGTCATAATGTGTATAGGTATGTAAGTATGGCACAAGTCAGATGCATCATTTATGTGTATGAGTATGTCACATATGCACATGAGTTAATTGTGTGGTTTGTTTGCATTGGGTTATATGCATAAGTAGATGCATATCTTAGTTGCATCACTTATCTCGAGTATGTCACTCATGTTAATCTTGACACCCAAACCCTATGATAAAAAATAGTTTGTAACAACCCCTGGTTGATTTTCCATGTAAATAAAATAAGACCAAAGTCGCGGGACACTTATTCCATGTTGATTGGTGAGCAAAACATTATAATGGGCATCATTTGTGGTTTATTAATGGCTATGTAAATTGGCAAAGGAAATGACAAAGGCAAAGAGGCAATAAAGGGCATTTAATTAAGGAAATTAAGGAAGATAAGAGAAAAGGAAGGTGAAGAGACACAAATTTGCATGCAAGGGAAATTAAAAGAAAAATGAAGAAAAAGGATACATCAATAATAAAAAGGCACGAGAGAAACAATTGTTATATTTTTATAGTTTTGGGTTTAGCTATTATTCATTCTCTCATGCACTCTTGCACACTTGGAGCATTATTGGAGCATTCTAACTTTCACTTGGACTTGGAGAAAACAAGCAACGGACAAGCAAGGAATTGGTGAGCAGCAGAAGAGAAGATTGGATAAACAGTTATAACAAGGGATGCAAGTAATAGGTTGCATATGTGATTTCCTTGTTGGTTTTGGGATGCATGATACATACATGTGGTTCCTTGGTTATGCGTTGCCATTGGCATGGAGATTTGTCTGGATTGATAGTGGTTTCAGCCTTGCCATTTCCTAGATAGTTAAGATGTAGTGGGTTCCCTATTTGGATTTTTTGATTAGTTCTGAAGTTCCCTATGGTTGTGGGTTGAGATAAAATCTCTGGAGCCCTTGAAAAAGAGTTCCAGCTTAAGGATTGACCACTTGGGGTGGCTCTTAGGCTCCTGAGTGGTTTGTAGTCTCTAAGGGATGGTTGTTTGCTTCTTGTTAGTCAGCTCCACTTCCATAATTGCAACTTGGAGTTCTGGTCATATCATAGTGACACTCATCTCATGTTTACCCTGGAGAACTTGTAAAAGTTGGTAAATGTGGGAGGAGGCATTACAAAAATAAAAAATAAAAATTGCAAAGTATTGCAAAGCCTCTCTATTGTTATGCAAATGTAATAATTAACATATTATGTGGAGTCCCCTAGAAAGAAAGTTGGTTGCCTATTCATTTGTGTTACAATATTATATGATGATATTAGAGTCATCATATAATATCATAACACAAATAAAAAATTAGTCGACTTTCTTTCTAGGGGACTCAACCTATGATGTTAATTATCACATTTGCAATTACGATTTTATCACATGGGTGTAGGTGTCAACGCCATACATGAGTGACATACCTAAGATAAGTGATGCATCTAATTATGCATATAACCCATGCACACAATCCACACAATTAATCCATATGCATACATGACATACTCATACACATATTCATTTGTGTTGTGATATTATATGATGGCACTTATATACATATGTTCATGGTTGAATTTTAATGTATGCCTTTGTAATGTGGCATTGAATGGAGCGACAAGGGTGAATATTTGAATGGTATACATAATTATACCTATATATATATCATTTTGGTCATGCATTGGTTATAAATTTTGAATATTGGCATATATATATATATAATGGAGAAGTGGTTAATATATGTATAAAAAAAAATGAAGAAAATCAAGTGTAAAAAGGGGTTTCATATATTGACATTTGAAACATATGATTATAAGCCATGGTTCAATGTTACCACATACAACACACAATATATAATGTGGATATGCCATAAATTGTGGTACAAGGAGTCCGAACTTATGGTTAACACATGTTACATTGTTAGTTATGTTTTAATGTTTAACATTTATATAGTATGATGTTTTGTTTTAGGCTAGCTATATGGGATTATTTCCACCACTATATATGCATTTATCATATTAAACATAACATATAGGCATCAATTCCAATGAGGGTTGGCATTGTTGTGTGTTTGGATCAATTGTTTGGATTAAAAGATGAGACCTAATGTGGCCACTACATTCCTCATGCATTAATGGGATTAGAATATTGCCTTATATGTCAGCTTTGCAGTTGGTTAACCTTTGGAAGTGGTTATCCTTGCAAAACTAACTTTATATTTTCATTTGGTAATTTTCTTGGTTGATGGGTGGCTCTATTCTAAATTATTTCGAATTGTTCTTGGTTCTAGATGCTCACACTTGCAATGTTAGTTTTTTGGGGTATCTTGGGCAGGTACTTCCGCATTGGCAGTGCCTAGCATGTGGAAGTGTCCGAGAGAAACCCTCTAGATGATGACTTTATAAAATGATTTTAAAAAGTGTTTTTTATATTAATGACTTTATTTTATAAAGTGTTTTTTAAAATTAATGATTATAAAATCAAAGTGAATTTATATTATAAAGTTGGGTAACTTAAGTGATTTAGGTGATCTCAACGAGAGATTAAGTCACATCCATTGATCTCTTGGACCAAGAACTTATATTGACCATTGAAGATCTTATAATTATTATCATTTTAATGAGACATAAAAAGAGATTTTGGAGAGTGAAGAGACACATTTTTATAGAGAGATTTTGGAGAGTTAAAGGAGAAGAGGGGCAACAAGAGGGAGGGCGCATTTCCCAAGGCAAGAAAGGGGCATGCTTTCCAAGACGAGGACAACATTAATGGAATATTGTACAACGATTTTTCCATACGTCGTGCAACAATTTTGAAGGTTGTACAATACAATGCTATGTCATACATCAATTATGGACACATTTCGAGGTGTTGAAACAATAGGGTACAGGGTCATACAGGCCATACACAGTGTTGGGTACAAAAATTGAGGAATTTACAGTTCATTTATTGATGGTTTTTCTTGTCATTATAAACTCAGAATTTTTCTTATGTGCTCATTACTAAAATTTCTCTCTCTTAATTGGTTTTCCCTTCGGGGTTTTTCTAGGGGCTTTGCTTAGAAATACCATTTTCCAAATATGTATAACAAATGTGTGTCTATTGTTCATTTATGTTGTGAAACTTTGTTAGCTCAACGTATTTATGCTCATAAATATCAAATTTGAATGCTAGCCAGTTTACTTGCATTAATATGTGTTGAGTAATTTATTGAGAGTTGAAATCAAGATTTGGGTTAAGTAGAAATTTCAACATGCAAGAGGTTAGTATTTATCTCAATTAACTATGGTTGCTCATTATGTTGTTAAAGGATTAAAATAGTATCCAAATGTATGAATTTAGGCCCTTTTCCCCTCTCTTGCTCTGGTTTTGGTTAACAAAGAAATAAGTTGGTGTAAGACGTCTATTGCTGATATGGTTTTATTGCTTCACTTCTATATTTTGCATTTCCCATTCCAAAAGAGTGACCATGTTTTTCAATTGGTATGCTTGTCTCAAAGAAATGGATTGACAAGGATAAATTATGTTTCTTTGTGGGTAAAAATATGTCTCCTCTATCATTGAGTTGGGTGTATTGTTTGATGCAAATTTTGTATATAAGTATAATAGACCTCTAGTGTGAGGAAACCAAATTTCTTGCGTACTATTGAATGTTGGGAACCTTGCTCAAAATGTTAAACTATCGATGAATAGTTTAAATGAAGAATTGTTTATTACTCCAGTTCGATATAAGTTTTGTTGCAAATTCTTTTGAAATGACTCCCAATTCAAAGGAAGCAAAGTTTAAACCTTGAATGAATCTTTTCTTTTTGTTATTAAATGAAACGATTGCTTGCTTTGTTTCATCATATTGAGCTATTTTATCTTTTGATAAAAGTATGTGTGTGAAAGACCATGGATCTTTAAAAAACCCTTATTTTGTTTAAAGGATGAAGCTATGTTCCAAGCCACGAATAAAAGAGTTATCAGTGTCTCATTGACATGTATGCTTGATTAATGGCATGGGAATATTGTTAAGTACTATAGCTTGCTCAAACTTAACAATGATATTTGAATTAGATAATGTTAAAAAAAATTACCTACAGTAAATTATTGAGGAATCTATGTGTTGATTTCTGGTTTGGACTATACACATAGAAGAATCGATTAACCACTAGTGACTAATGCCAATTAACTTGGGGTTAAAATATTGTTTAAAAAAAATAAACCTATGTGAACTAAACAACGTTATGAGTAAAAATTGAAACCCTAGTTTTATTTAACTTTTAATGCAAATACAAAAGCTCACTCCCCATTTAAAGTACATGCATTGATGTTCAATGGAAATCAATGTTAAAATAGAATGGAATACTTAAACATAGAACAACCTATAACGTCACTTAATTATTATGAATACCTGGCACTTAAAAAAAAAAAGAGTTTAAGGAGTTATATAGGTGGACTAACAAGTTTCTTGAGACTGTGATTTCCTTTCCTATTTTATTTACCTATTATGAAAGGCTTGTTGATTTTCATCCATTTCACTCTCATTTTATCACTTTCCATTCTTATTTACAAACAATCTCTTCCTTAAAGTTTCCACACTTTTTTTTTTCTCACTTTACATAATGAAGGTTGAAAATTGTAGTTAGGAATATGTCATGGAATATACTGGAGGCTATTGTAAATATTTTGTAGCGGTTATGTAAAGATTACATATCAGTGTTCTGATGTTGTTGATTGGAGAGATAAGGTGTGTTTTTGGGTGATTGCTTTAAATTATTACTTTTCTTCATCATATTTCCTATAACATATCCATGCTATGCTTGAACGATTATGTGTTTATCTGAGTCATATTTAATATATTTAATGAGATATTCAATTACTTTATTGTTTTGAATATGATACTTTCAGTTATTTATGTTTTGTTATCAATTCTAGATGAGATTTTTCTGCGCAAATATCAAAGGAAACATGGTAGGAAGGAGAAAAAGGCCCAATATATTGTGGCAACAAAACTAAAATAAACGAATTCATTTTCCATACACTTTGACACAAATTAAGAAGAATTCAATCAAATTTTATGGATTAGTTAAATCAACCTTGGCAATCAAGTTGCCTTACCTCCTCCACCAACTCAATCGAATGATCTCTTCTAGCCTCATCCTTTCATTGATGTCATTCATGAATATCCTAGGCGATCTACTAATGGTGGATGGAATCATTAATCTGTGCAACCTGCCTCTAGTGTTGTGCATTGGCCTACCATTCCTATACACATTTCATCTACAGAAACGTTTGATCACGTGCTTCCTTCAACTGCCTCTTTTACCGTATCTCTTCTTAACAACCCATCCCATTTATCTAGGAAGATAAGGGAAAGAGACCTATAGATAAGCCTGATTTCAGCTCCATTGGTTCTACTTCTACCTCTAAACCTCATACAACTAAGGTCAAGGAGGACGACGAAAGGGAGATGTCTTTTTGTGAATTACATCTAGAGATTTGGTGAGTTTTATTTATTGTTCTTTCTTTGACATTTTGGCACATAATATTTTTGACATGTTGAGACTTATATATTTTGATGACATAGATATTATACATTATATTTTTAGGAGGATATATATATATATATATATATATATATGAATGAATGATGAATGATGATGATGATGTGTTGTAGAATTCATTATTTACATATCATTTATTTATGTCATTGTCTTATGATTACATGTTGATTTATCTTTTAAATGGGAGTTACAAGGTGAAATGTGAATATTTTATGAATATTAGAAGAATTTAGTGGGTCCCCACCTACTTACAATTATTATTAATTAAATAAGTTCATAACTTACCCCTTCCCTTAAAATAATTGGTTATTATTATGCTATTAACAAATAAAATTAGTTATGTGGTAGTTCATTTACCAAACCAATTTCCATCAAAATTAAAAGAAAGGGGGATTACGAATTCAAGAGAAGGAATTCTTTGTGGAGTTGTGCTAAATCTTGAAAGATTATTATCATCATTTATTTCTCCTTTCTAAAGTTTTCTAGGACTAAGATTGTCTTGTTAAGAGCAAGGGACGACTTGAAAGGTAGCGAAGAAAGATAATTTGGATTTCTCTGAATTCTTCTTCAAGGTTAATTTATTTTATTTAAAATTATGTTCATTCTATTCAAAAGTTTTAATCAATTTCAGTGTTGACTAGTTTGATTTTTTCAAAATTTAATGATACTTAGAATTACATGAAGTGATCTAGTGAAGACTTGTGTTTATTGCTTTTGTTGGGCACCTAATTTCCATTATATGATTCTTTTACATCTTTGCATCTAAATAATGCCTCTAATATTGACCCTCACAAGGGTCTTTAAGGATAGATGGTTAATTGAAACTCAAATTAGTTTTTTAATATATAAATATGCTAATTTCTTTCAAATTTGGCTCATTTAGCTTTGATTTATTATCATTTACTTTGTTCATGTATTTGAGTACAATTACTTTTCCTCCTCATTCCTTGTATTCATGAGTTACTTTTTGGTTAGACATATATCTAAAAATTTAAAAATCTTATAAAGTAACAACGACTACCATATATAAAGACCAAGATCTTATTATAGTTGTAAATTATTAGCATTATAAGCCCAAGATAGCATTCCTGATTAGTTCGTCTAGCCTTGCAAGATTCGAAGGTGTTACATGAGAAGTATTAAAAGTTCTTGTTTTCAAGATGTGGATGTGTGAGTAAATTCAAAAAATTAATTTGAAATTAAAAGAACTAAGGATAAACTAGTAGAAGGACTAGATTGTTTACCAATTATTTATTACAACCTAAAAGATGACTAGCCCATATCCCAGTGCCGATACCCTCCACAACAACTAATCAATTTACTCCCAACCCTTTCCTAGCCCCTAACCACTAACCCTAAACCACCAAACCTTTTGAATCCTTATAAGGCCTAATCCTTGGTCACTTATAAGCCACTAACACTCATAATTATATCTCGCTAACCCTTAACTATCCAAATAGTAACAGGCATATCATGTATCCAAGGAATCCATAACTAGTTCCTGACCTAGTTAGCCCTTAACCCATTAACCATGTTCAAATAATTTTTTTATTTTTCTTTTTAAATTAGTTTGAATTTTGGAACTCAATATAATGGTCATAATCATCATCGATGATGGCAAATCCTTAGCACAAAACACCCAATTATTTCCCCTTTGGATAATCACACATTAATCTTTTTTCTTGACTAAGAGACTAAGTTCTGTAGACATAACTTCAAAATACTTTTCCTTTAAATAGATTAAGCACTTTATTGTTTAAAATAATGCCAACACATTGAAAATTTGCTAAGTAGGTTGAGATTTTGAAAACATCATAATTTATGCTTTGTTTGTGTGAGGTTCCATAGGGTTGATTCTATCGACAAATGTTCTAAAAAGCGAGGGCCATAAATGTCATTTTAACTTATGCTTTTTAAGTTGATATATAATTTATATTTTACTTCCAATAACTTCAAGAGTAAATTGGTAAGTCACTAGGCTAGTGACTAATAAGTTACGAGTTTGAAACTTAATACGCTACCATGATACAAATGAGAGATTGACATTGGAAATGACAACATTACTTTATTAAGTGGCCTTTTGCATCCCATTTTTGTGTTGATTCACAACCTTTTTTATTCTTTTATGTCCTTTTGTGTCTTATTTTTGTTATTTTATATCCTTATTGCATCATTTTTTATCTTTTTGTGTGTGTTTTTGTATCCTTTATCACAAGAGAGACATATAAAAGGTGGAAATCCAAGGCAAGGTGCCCACAAATTAAAAACAAAATAAGATCCAGCAGTGCCACAGAAGGACCCAAAAATAAGAAAAATGTGCATGAATGATAAAGTAGATGCACAATGGATAGAAAAAAGATGTCAAATCTATGTCGAAAAAGGATAACACCTAGAGCATCCTTTTTTTGTCCTGAAAACATATTTTTTTTCTTAAGGAGGAAGGCCAAGGAAATAAGAAATAGATGCCTCAAGCTTGGTGTTGTAGGAGTGGTATGTTATTGTTTTAGTCATTTCTATCATGTTGATTAAGTTTTTTTTTTTTTTGGGAGCCTTAGTTTTTATATATTTTTTGGTTCCTTGGTGTGGATGTCTTTAATGTTTGTTTTTTAGGTCTACTACACTGAATCAATATTGTATTTATGGAGTCTTCTTTCATCATTACAAAACAAAGTAATATTTTTAATTTTGTGTCCTAGTCCAATTGAGTTGTCTTAGTTACTATGTTTAACTTTTACTTGTAACCTTACTCTTGGCATTGGCTTACGGTTTCTTATGGAATTCCTATCTGATAGTTTAATTTATATAGAGATATTTATTTTTTAGTACAATGTGGTTGTTTAAAATCCTTCAATCTAATGATTATGGTATGTGTTTGTCACTGTTGCTTAATTTATGTTTAAAAAAAAACTTATCAATCATCTCATTGTTGTGATATCTTAATTTGAGGGATCATAAAAGACACTTGCATCAAGTAACATATGCACAAGGAAGGCTTGTGGAAGCCTAGGGGTCATCATCTTAGATCTAGTTAGTAATAAGAAAATATATGATATGTTTGTGGTGTTTGTAATAGTTTCTACATTTAGAATGTAAATGCTTTGTTTGTTTAATTATCTAAAGTCAAAACATTTCTAAATTGTAGCCATGTTGATTCCATCCTTTCATGGTTGCAAGGAATGTGTAACACCCTCCTCCCACATCTACCCAAGTAACCGACCAACGGGGGTAAATATGTGACGAGAGGCCACTATGATGGGATTCAACCTCCTAGGTGACCTTAAGGAAGTAGAATTGACGGAAACACACCATATTGACCTTCCACATAAACAACAAAACTCCCAAGGGCCATACCAACCACTCAGGTAACCAACCCCTGAGAATTGAGGTTTTAGACCATCAAACCCTTAGGTGCTCCTTTGATATGGGCATGCATGCATCTAGGAGGTTCCAGATGCTCCCACAGCATGGGTATGCATGTGTCTAGGGACTTTTCTGTCCAGTGTTGTGCATATGTTCCGAGATTTGAGCCACTTTTTTAGGCCAATAGCCCAGGTCATTGCCCATAACTCAATGACATTTTTGAAAATGAATTTACACAACATAACAATGATGCATTTGCAAAAACAAGGACAAGGTCTAGACTGGACACATACTAGCCATGACAGGCATTTCATCAAAGATGTCACAAGTATGTAATTTACAGGTGTAAAAAATAGATCTGAGCATAGTGGTCTCATACTTATCTGAGAATCGCTAAGAAGCATTGTTCCCTTATATTAATAGTTGCATTATCATCTATTAGGTCATAGATACATTATTCATTCATTTACAAATAAAAACATGAGGATAGCGATACATCATCACTGTCATAAAACATGCTTATAACCAACATAATAACAACGGAAATATCAAGGATACATCAGCCATGGAATCCACATATAAACTAGTACATTTACGCATAAGATATCAAGGAAATAACCTCTTATTAATTAATGAAAAAGCCAACCCGAGATGGGACTACCGCATTCCACCCGACCATAGAATGGCTTAGCCAATTCTCTCTCCAACCATTCACCCTCGTGCCATATTCCAATCATGAATGTGGCACTCAAACCAAAAGAACCAACCAGGGTATCCCAAGGCTAAACCATCTCACCCTCATCAATAGAAACTAGGCTTTACCGCAATCCACACCGAATCACTAGGCCAACACAATAAACATGTAATAACAGGCTTTATTATGATCTCCACCAGATCACTATGCCAAATTAAGCATGGATGCCACCAGATTTCTCCACCTACATCATGAGGAATTTTCCTATCTTCCAGTCTCTCAGTCTTTACTGTAATCCATAATCTGATCCAGGGATCACTAGGCCCTAAACCGAGACTCCACCCTCTAGGCTTTACCGTATATCCTGTTATTCACCGGCAAAGATTCCTAGGCCTAATCAAGGGCAACGACCTCTATGCTTTACCGTATATCCCTCTATTCATCGGCTGAGGATTCCTAAGTCCACCGAGGCAACACAAAATTCGTCTGTACCGCAACCCACAGTCCTGTTCAGGGGTTAGTAGGCCATGTGTTCTATTATTTAGAGATCCACTCGACTCAGCTTCGAATCCATATGACGATCCAACTCAACCAAAATATGAGAACCCCATCACACCATGGTTATCCAAAAATGTCAAGGCTAGACTAAAAACACTATCACACCTGGAAAAACCCATGTCGTAATAGCAAAAAACTACATGCAATACCATGCATGTCAAATCTAGCAAGGAAAACACACATGCAAATCAATAACTGCAAAGAATCCTATTGTAGTTGCTTGATCAAGCTCTCCCTCGCTTTCTCCTTCCTTCCTCTTGCCTTAGTTGCCTTTCTTGATCCAATGCCAAAGTGCTCCAAGAAAGCTCTAAGTGTCCAAGAGTGAGAGAGAGAGAGAATAATGAGAAAGCTCCAAAACTGAACTCACAAAAGGTTACAAACTTAACCTCATAAGCCTTTTTATCAATTGGGCCTCTATTTTCTTCATTTTCCTCCTCACATGTAACCTATGACCTTTCACCTTCTTTTTCTCCTATTTTCCTTTATTTTCATAAATAATTGTGTCAAAAATGTCATTTTCCTTTCCAAATCCTTAGGCATTGCCTTTGCCAATTTTTGTAGCCATAGTAAACCAAATGAACACCCAAATTAGGATGCCTTGCCCAACATTTAGCTTGGAATAAGTGTCCCATCAACCATGGTTATTATTTTGCCTTTATTAACTTTTATTACATGGAATTTTCACCAGGGCTGTTACTCAACCCTCCCCCTTGGGGGACACGGTCCTAGGTGTTCAACCACACATATACCTTAACAAAACCACGGAAAAGAAAACATACTACCCATGGAGATTTAAAACATAGCTCGATGAAGTATTTACAATGATCACCCTACTGAAAACAAAACCAACATAACAACATGACAACTATAATGACATGACACCCATACCGCTTATTGGAGCTTTATAACACATGGCAGTATTTACATCTATATACATATGTACATATATCAAAACATCACCCAAACATATGCCAATACGTATACCAAACTTCGCTCAACCAGCTCCCATGTAGCTTCATCCGGCCCAAAGTGCTTCCACTACACTTTAACCTGCTCGATTACTCGGTTCCAGAGCAGGAGCACTTTCTTTTGCAATACACATTAAGGCTCCAACTGGAATTCTCCATCTGGCTCCACCTGCAATACAAACCAGTCAATCACATGATCAACATCTTTAACATACTTCTTAAGCAATGACACATGTAAAACATCATGGACTTTCATTGTCAGAGACAATGCAAGTCGATAGGCTACTGGCCCAATCCTCTCAATAATCCTTAAAGGTCCACAAAACCGTGGTGCCATCTTGGCACATGATCCAATCCGCAAGGAGCTCTTCTTCAGTTTGGTGCACAAGTACACATGTTCCCCAACCTGGAACTCCTTGGACAACCTATTCTAATCTGCATAGATCTTTTTCCTATCTTGTGTTGCTTTCAAATTCTTCTTGATTACCTGCATTTCTTGTTTAATTTCCACCAACATGTCTGGTCCAATCAACACCTTGTTAACCAGATCACTCCAACTAATGGGAGTATTGCAACTCCGCCCATACAATGACTCAAGTGGACTCATCTTCAAAGATTCCTAATACCCATTGTTGTAAGCGAATTCTATGAGTGGAAGATACTCTTCCCACTTTCATTGTTGATGCATCACTTACATCCTCAACATGTCCTCCAATATCTTGTTGACCCTCTCAGTCTGTCCATTTTTCTGTGGATGATAAGCTGTACTGAAGGCCAACCCTGTGCCCAAACTTGCAAACAACTCTTTCCAAAATTTGGAAGTGAACTTTGCATCCTTGTCTGATACAATCTTCTTTGGAACATTTTGCAACCTAACCACATCTCTAATAAATACATGTGCTACATCACTAGCTAAGAATGTAGACTTCATTGGAATGGAGTGTGCAACCTTTGTCAGCTTGTCCACAACAACCATGATGGAATCATGTTGTCTCATTGTCCTCGGCAAACCTGTGATAAATTCCATGGAAATGAACTCTCATTTCAACTCTGGAATTGCAATCGGTTGTAGAAGTCTACCTGGATGCCTGAAATCTGCCTTTACCTGCTGACAATCCAAAAATCTAGCCACAAACTTTGCAACATCCTTCTTCATATTCGGCCAATAATAAAACTTCTTCACTGCAGTCAATGTCTTATGATAGCTTGGGTGACCTGAATATTATTTCGCATGAAAATCCCTCAAGATCACCTTCTTGAGCTCACTATTGTCTGGCATATATATCATATCTCTAAACCTGACCAATCCATCCGTTGTAAGGCAATAGTCCACATCCTGTGCACCTGCACCTATACCTATACCAGTACCACTACATGTACATGTACTTGTACTACCACATGTACCTATACTTGTACCACTACATGTACTTGTACCTGTATTCTGATACAACCTGTGCACAATCTCCATATACCTGACATCCTGCTAACCTGCTTATAAGACCCTACCCTATAGATCTGTCCCATGGGAACTCATAGTTGCTATATGATTTACCTGTACCCACCTGCTAAGAGCATCTACGACCCTATTCTCCTTTCCATTGATTTATCTAATCTCAAAATCAAACTCATTGATCGTGGTAAACCATCTAGCTTACCTAGCATTCAGATTCGGCCAGTCAAATAAGTAACTCAACCCATTGCGGTCACTCATCAATACAAACCTCATGCCAAGAAGATAGTGCCTCCACATATTCAATGCACGTATGATTGCTACCAACTCTAGATCATGCGTCAGGTAGTTCTGCTCATGTTCATTCAGTTTCCGTGACTCATAGCACACTACCTATCCATCCTACATAAGGACTCCACCAAGTCCTCTCTTGTAAGCATCTGTACATACTACAAATTCTTTGTTCGGATATGCGATATTTAACACTGGTGCATGTGTCAAAAACTGCTTAAGCTCTTCAAACTCACCTCACACTCCTTTTTCCATTCAAACTTCTTACCTTTCCTTTGCAACGATGTGATAGGATAACCAATTTGTGAGAAGTTATTAATGAACCTCCTATAATAACCTGCTAACCCCATGAATGACCTTACCTCATCCACATTTCTAGGATATTACCACTCCATGATAGCTCTTATCTTCTCTGGATCCACTACTATGCCACCCTTGGAACCCGCATGTCCTAAGTAATGTACCTTAGTCTGAAAGAAACTGCACTTGATGAGCTTAGCATACGACTTATGCTCTCTCAAAAACCTCAACATTGCTGCCAAATGCTCGACATGCTCTTCCTCATTTTTAGAATATACCAAAATGTAATCAATGAATACAATAACAAACTTGTCCAAATAGGGATGCAACACACTATTCATCAAACACATAAAGGTAGTTGGGGCATTAGTCAAACCGAATGGAACTACAACAAACTCATAATGCCCATTCCTAGTTTGATAAGTTGTCTTGTAAATGTCCTCTTCCTTGATGTGTACCTAATGGTATCGAGATCTCAAGTTGATCTTCAAGAACACTGATGCTCCCTTGAACTAATCAAACAAGTCATAGATCCTCAACAATGGATACCTGTTATTGATGGTCACTTTGTTCAACTTCCTATAGGCAATGGATAACCTAAGAGTACCATCCTTATTCTTCAATACCAATGCGCCCCAAGGTGATACACTTGGCCTAATGTATCCCTTGTCAAGCATCTCTTTTAGCTACAACTTTAACTCTACCAACTCAGGTTTGCTCATCCTGTAAGGTGCTTTTGATGTTGGAGCGACTCCTGGAACTAACTCAATAGAAAATTCTACGTCCTTGTGAGGTGGAAACTCTGAAATCTCTGCAGGAAATACATCTTGAAACTGTTGTAGAATTGGATACCTTCTCAAAACATTTGCATCCTCAACTTCCTTACCTTTATCGCTAGAAATATGCATTGCAAATAACACACACCCTTTCCTGTGATTGCGCTTTTTTTGCATAGTTGTCACCATCCTAACTGATTGTTGGGCCTCGAATATGCCCATTTTTCCATCATACAAAACCGCCATTTATAACCTAAATTCTGACACCAGTATACTCATTTCATGTCATAATTCCATCATTTATCACCAAATCACATCCTATTCCTCGTGGTTGATTATCATTGGTTTTATTAGCTTTTCAATGATTAGAGATGATTTAGTAATTATTACTAATGACGGTTTTGCTAAGCTCATATTTTCATAGGGTTCCATCGTTGATTTTCTTTACAAGCCAGTAGAGTACAAAAATGACCAATTTGGGGCTTTGACACTTTTAGCATGCTCCCGGAGAAACCGAGAGAGGTTATTATCAAAAATAATTTTTTAATACCTTTCCATAACCTAGATTGCACCCAGGTCACTCATGTGGGTCTCTATAAGGAAATTCACAAATTTGCCCAAATCTGCAATAAGTTTCAAACTACCAACTTATGCCTCAATTTCCATGTAGTTGAAAGCAAAAGAAGACAATCTGGCACATGGGTTTTGGTCCTAGTATAGCCAATTTACTAACCTTGAAATAGTTTTCTGAAATTCCTTATGGTTTGGAAGATATACAGGGTTCCCTGAGGCCAAATTATATTTAAAAAAAAAAATCCAGATTTGTACTTAACAGTCAATTTTGGATTTGCCCATTTCGGCCATAGCTACAATTCGGTTGTGCATGCCTTTTACTAAATGACCTTGTGCTAAAAAAGGAAATGGTTCCTCCATCCATGCATTGATCAAATGAATCCAACCATAGGCTATTCGAAGGCTTTCCAGAAGAATTAGATATTGCGTCTTTTAGTTGGTTGTTATGTTTTCTTTGGCAAATAGTCATGCTTTGTTTTCATCAACAACTCTGTATAAAGGCAAAGCTCTGCATGTATATCAGAAGGAAGGAGAAATACGCAAAGGCTGTGTGACAAAGGCGATGGTTTTGCTGCAACAACAACAAGGAAGACACAGAGAAGACTGTTGGTTAATTTTGAGAAAGTATACTCTGTCCATGAGATGTTACAGTGATGTATATGATATTTGTACCTACATTTTGAACCAAAATATAATTTTGTTCCAACGTTAATCTTCTTGTGAGTATTATGGTTTTGTTTTAAGTTTTTAGCCTTATTGAGTTAATTTAACTTGTTCCAGGGGTGGCAAGGGCCCACCACCACCTGGAAACAAGTTTTGCAACCAATTTAGATCTTAGAACTGATTTTCTTAATTGATTCATAGTAGAAATCTTGTGTGGGGAATTATTGTTTAGATTTTGAATTAATAGATCAATTCTGTACTTAAATCCAGATCGTGGTTTTGTGGATCGAAGTTGGTAGAGTTAAATCTTATTCCTTAATTAACATAAACCAAACAACGTTGTGCTCGGTAATGGCTTGACATGTCACTGTTTCTTTTACGAATTTTTGTCATACAGGAGCGTTGATGAAATCTTGTTAATTTGAGTTTACAATTGAAACTTGGGAAGCATTTAAAGCTTATACTCTTGGAATCTGATGGTGTCATGTTATGAATGCTTAAGTTTCACATTTCTCAATTCAGATATAATACAATGAGGGAAGGATGAATCAAAATTAAAGTTTGGTGTGCATTTATTGTAGAATTTTCTGAGTGTTGTTATGACAGTGGATTCGATTTTTTCTAAGTTTTATTTTAAGGATGACAATTTAAGATTTGGTTTCCTGAGTTTTAGTTTAGTTTTTAATTTTCTAGGTTTTAGCTTAAGATTTGATCTCTTAAGTTTAGTTTAGTTTTTAATTTAAAAAGTCGTTTTTATTTAAGATGCAGTCTCCTGAGTTTTAGCTTAAGATTGAGTTTTAGTTTAAGATTCTATTACTTTTTAGTTATATGAAAGAAGCATTTGCATTGAATTCAATTGGTGTGGAAATAAATAGAAGAGTGCATTTTCCTTATCAATACGGAGTAGTAGATCTGTGTGACCTAGGATTAGGAATAGAGTTCATGTTTCAATTAGAATAGTTTTTTCTATTTTGATTAGTAGCAGAGAGGTGTGTCCTTGTAGATTAGAATTTCCTTTCCAGCAAATGAGTGGTAGATTAGAGTTTGTTTTTTTTTCCAGCAAAATGAATGATGAGATTAGAGTTTCTTTCCCAACAGATGAATGGTGTGTGTTGTTTTACAACAAGTAACTAGTGTGTTCTTTCATAGAAAGAAGTGTGATCTGAATTGTAGATTTTTTAGTAGTAGAACAATTCCTTTGTTAATTAGTTGCTCACTTTGATTATGAGCATGTTTTTAAATAGGTTAATTCGTTTTTCTAAAGAAGAAATAGAAATTAGATGGGCTTCTTCACTTCGACATTGTTGTGCTTAAAGAAAAGAGAAAATCAATCATTTTGTCCTTAGACTGTAAGTTTATTTCTCACTCTAGTTTAGGATTAGATGCTCTGATCCTGCGTTACCTGCACTTGTGCCTCTAAGTCTTATGACCCTGGATTGATAATTTAATGTTGGAATCATTGCACATATAATTTCCCCAACATTTTTGGTGTCGTCGCCGGGGAGGAGCTAAAGGGATCAGAGCATAGTTTCTTTCACAAATTTTTGTGTGATCATAGTTGCAAGGCAATTAGAGGGCGGAGATGACAATAAGATATCAGTGAAGAGCCACGCATCCGATTTTGTTTGGGTCGCTCCAAAAGTAAGTGAGGAGTTCAAGTTTCGTGAGTTTTTTTGCTTTTAGTTTTTATTCATTAAAAATTTCAAGCTCTTAAACAACAAATCATTTTTGGGGTGCTGTAAGAACCCCTTGGTACTAATCCGTGTGTGGAGACAGGGATTTGTAAACTAGCAAGCATGATTCAAGGATGATTAATAATTTGAAGGAGTTATCTCGAATCCTAGCAGCAGTTGGGGTCTCTGCCGCTTAGGAAGAGCAGATCTTGACAACATTCAAGAACCTTTCTACCTCTCCAGAAGTGATCAAAGAACCTGATTTCCATGAGCCACAAGCACATGAAGAGCTAGAATCCTCCAATAATCATGTTTTCCAATCTTTAGAGGAAAATGAGGACTTATGGACAACATCTATTGGAGAGAAGCACCTAAAACCAAAGATTGAAGAGGCCAACGAAGAGGACATGCAACATTGTCCAAATGAAGAAATGAACCAAGACCACTATGATTACATCAAGCATTGGTTCCAAACCAGTACTCTAGAAAGGCATCATTCTTTTCTTCACTCTCTTAGCATCATATAATTTGAAGCTGCTAGTTTCACATGCTCATGCACACTGTAAATTTTATATGTTAAATCTGAGCATGAATGTATACTTGTACCTGATCCGCACATGGCTTCACTGGAATTTCTCTTTCACTTGAAGGAGGACATCTTTTCTCTAGTATAGTAGGAAAGTTAGTAAATAAATAAATAAAATAGTAAAGAGAAAAATAAGTCCTTTTGTGAAAACTAGATTGTGCGGCGCAACTGGACAGGGACTTTGCTTGAAAACCAGGTAACTGGCGGGCAAGGTTCCCAATAAAGTTTGTAAATTTGTATGAGTTCTTCAAATCATGTATTTCATTATGTCTTGTACTCGTGTTAGTTGATGTGGGATTCGTTAAGACCCACCTGCCAACAAGCCTTATCCCATCGACATCAGCACATTATCTGGGATTAGGGTTAGGGTTAGATAAGGTATCTGGGAGCCTGCATGCCTTAATGGCAGGTATCCTTGTCCTCTACTAAGGAAATACATCAATGGTTCTTAGTGGATGAAGTCTGCAGTCCATTCGACTTCGACAAATTCATTCATGGCTAGTAGAATGTACCTAGTGCCTTGATTCCCATTGACATCAAAGGTGGGATATCTCGCATTGGTTAACGATTTCCTCAATGGTTGGTAATCCAATGATTCTTGCTTACGTTTGACATCGACACCATTTATTCACATATGCAAGATTGCACATGGGCATGTAGCGGTTGAAGACTATATGGTTTTGAGATCTCGACACAGATTTGCAGCAACTTGGATTTTTGTATCAGCATTTCCATTATCATTTGCAGCAGTAGTCACCTTTCCTCAATTGTTTGGGGACATACAACTCCTTAGGCATCGGGGAGAAGGGGACCTTCAGTTCATCCTTCATCTTTACATTTCATCCTTCAGGTTTTCAGCTTCCTTCAGCAGATCCAAATCGGCCTCAATTGCAGCTCTAGCTCTTCTTCAGCAAATTAGATCAACAGTCATATCAGCTCCAACCATTCCATCCTCCACTTCATCTTGCAGCACCGGGGACATCAATGATAAAGGTAAAACCTAAGGTAAATTTGGCTTATGATTTTCTAATTCATTAGAAGGTTAAAGAAACTTAATGACTCACCACTTCTCATTCCATGCATTTCATCTTTCATAAACCATCATCCTTTTATTATCCTTCCATTCACTCCGCATATACTCTGATTACAAGACAATGTTAAAAGCAAAAACATTATGGTGCATTGATAAAGCAGCCTCAACGATGTCTTCTCCTTCCATGATGAAAAACATTAGGATGAAGTCATTACTGCCATGAAATTATAAAGGAAACCACCTATAGACATTGGTCTTATGAAGACAGAGTATCAATCGTCGATTCACCATCTCCATCACTTATCTCTCCTTCACTCGTCTCTTTCTTGTCCTCAAATTATATTTCTCAATAAATTAGTGTGACCTATTAAGTATGAAGACTATTGCACCACAAGAACCAACACCTCCAAACATTCAAGTAAGTACTGCTCCACAAGAACCAACGCCTTCAAATATCCAGGTAATGTTGTCCCACAAGAACCTATCAAAGAGCACTAGATTTGTTTGCATGAGGACATGCAAACCCTCAGGCATGGGGGGATGTTGGGCCTCGAATATGCCCATTTTTCCATCATACAAAACCGCTATTTATAACCTAAATTCTGACACCAGTATACTCATTTCACGTCATAATTCCATCATTTATCGCCAAATCACATCCTATGCCTCGTGGTTGATTATCATTGGTTTTATTAGATTTTCGATGATTAGAGACGATTTAGTCATGATTTAATAATGATGGTTTCGCTAAGCTCATCTTTTCACATGGTTCCATCGTTGATTTTCTTTACAAGCCAGTAGAGTACGGAAATGACCAATTTGGGGCTTTGACACTTTCGACATGCTTTTGGAAAAACCGAGAGAGGTTATTATCAAAAATAATGTTTTAATACCTTTCCATAACCTGGATTGCACCTAGGTCACTCATGTGGGTCCCGAGAAGGAAATTCGCAAATTTGTCCAAATCTGCAATAAGTTTCAAACTACCAACTTCCGCCTCAATTTCCGTGCAGTTGAAGGCAAAAGAAGGCAATCTGGCACATGGGTTTTGGTCCCAGTATAGCCAATTTACTAACCCTAAAGCAATTTTATAAAATTCCTTATAGTTTGGAAGATATATAGGGTTCTTTGAGGCCAATTTATATAAAATATCTAGATTTGTACTTAACAGTCAAATTCGGATTTGCCTATTTTCGGCCACAGCTACGGTTTGGTTGTGCACAGAGTTTACTGAACGATCTTGTGCTAAACAAGGAAGTGGCTCCTCCATCCATGCATTGATCAAATGAATCCAACCATAGGCTATTCAAAGGCTCTCCAGAAGAATTAGATATTGCATCTATTAGTTTGTTGTTATGTTTTCTTTGGCAAATAGTCATGTTTTGTTTTCATCAACAACTCTGTATAAAGCCAAAGCTTTGCATGTATGCCAGAAGGAGGGAGAAATACGTAGAGGCTATGTGACATAGGCGTATGGTTTTGCTGCAGCAACAACGAGGAAGACACAGAGAAGATTGTTGGTTAATTCTGAGAAAGTATACTTTGTCCATGAGATGTTACAGTGAGGTATATGATATTTGTACCTGCATTTTGAACCAAAATATAATTATGTTCGAGCATTAATCTTCTTGTGAGTATTATGGTTTTGTTTTAAGTTTTTAGCCTTCTTGAGTTAATTTAACTTGTTCCAGGAGTGGCAACGGCCCACCACCAACTGGAAACAAGTTTTGCAACCAGTTTAGATCTTAGAACTGATTTTCTTAATTGATTCATAGAAGAAATCTTGTGTGGGGAATTATTGTTTAAATTTTGAATTAATAGATCAATTCTGTACTTAAATCCATATCGTGGTTTTGTGGATCGAAGTTAACAAAGTTAAATCTTATTCCTTATTTAACATAAACCAATCAAGGTTGTTCTCCGTAATGGCTTGACATGTTATTGTTTCTTTTACGAATTTTTGTCATACAGGAGTGTTGATGAAATCTTATTAATTTGAGTTTATAGTTGAAACTTGGGAAGCATTTAAAGCTTATACTCCTGGAATATGATGGTGCCATGTTATGAATGCTTAAGTTTCACATTTATTGCTTCAGGTATAATACAATGAGGGAAGGACAAGTCAGAATTAAAGTTGTTGGGTTGTGTTATATTCTTTCCACGACTAGCCTACATAGTTAATCGGGGGGGGGGGGGGGGGGGGGGGGGAGTGGGTGGGGGGGGTGCGAGAGCCCCCCTTCATTGCGCAATGGGGGGGGGGTCACAGGGGGGAGGAGGAGCAGAGCCCCCTCACGGGTCTAGGGCAGCACCGGGGAATTTTTTTTTTGGACTTATTAGGTAGGGCGGAACCTTACCTTGGTTTTCGCACATGGTTTTAGACGCGGATGGTTTCGGTCCATGGTATTGGATGCTTCAACATGTATATATATATATATATTGTAACATTGAAAGGAACATAATGAAAATTCAAGCTGGTAGTCTCGGTTTTGGGATCCAGGGGAAAATCTCTGTGTATATGTGTTATGCTCTCGCATTTGTTTATTTTCTGTTCTTAGAATTCGTATGCAGGTAATTTCTGTATGAGGTTAAAACCTACAAAAGTTTGGTGTGCATTTACTGTAGAATTTTCTGATTGTTGTTATGACATTGGATTCGATTTTTTCTAAGTTTTATTTTAAGATTTCATCTCTTAAGTTTAGTTTAGTTTTTAATTTAAAATGTCGTTTTTATTTAAGATGCAGTCTCTTGAGTTTTGGCTTAAGATTGAGTTTTAGTTTAAGATTCGATTACTTTTTAGTTATATCAAAGTAGCATTTGCATTGAATTCGGTTGGTGTGGAAATAAATAGAAGAGTGCATTTTCCTTATCAATACGGAGTATTAGATCTGTGCGACCCGCGATTAGAAATAGAGTTCATGTTTCAATTAGAATAGTTTTTTCTATTTTGATTAGTAGCAGAGTGGTGTGTCCTTGTAGATTAGAGTTTCCTTTCCAGCAAATGAGTGGTAGATTAGAGTATGTTTTTTTCTATCAAAATGAATGATGATATTAGAGTTTCTTTTCCAACAGATGAATGGTTTGTGTTCTTTTACAATAAGTAACCAGTGTGTTCTTTCATATAAATAATTGTGATCTGAATTGTAGATTTTTGAGTAGTAGAACAATTCCTTTGTTAATTAGTTGCTCGCTTTGATTATGAGCATGTTTTTAAATAGGTTAATTCATTTTTCTAAAGGAGAAATAGAAATTAGATAGCCCTCTTCACTTCGGCATTGTTGTGCTTAAAGAAAAGAGAAAATCAATCATTTTGTACTTAGACTGTAATTTTATTTCTCACCCTAGTTTAGGATTAGATGCGTTGATCTTGCGTTACCTGCGCTTGTGCCTCTATGTCTTACAATGTCGAATTGATAATTTAATGCTGGAATTATTACACATATAATTTCCCCAACACTGATGTGGCTTTCTTCTTTCCCTGTAAGACTCTTAGTTCCCCATTGTCATCTAAGCACTCAATGATTTTGTCATAACAATCCACTTTGGTCCTATGAAGGTACAACCAATCCATGTCCCACAACATGTTGTATGATCCCAATGGGAATACATTCAATTGTGTTGCAGTAAGCATACCATTCAAATCAAATGTACAAGCTCTTACCCAAATATGAACTCTCTTATTGGTACCTGTAGCTAACTGCACTAACCAAGATTTTGCATGCACTTCTTTATCCAAACCGCACTTATCCACCAAGTTATTACTAACATAACTATAATTAGATCCAGGGTCAATCAAAATAGAAACAACTTTATCATAAAGTTTACCGTCCATCTCAATGATAGATACCTGATGGTCTGCATGTCTGTTGTTGAGTGTTGCACACATATAAGGAATGCTCTGACCAAAATCCCCAATAGTCTACACCTCCTATGCACTATAGATCTGAGGCCTACCACCCTGATTATGTGGACAATCTCTCTTAAGGTGTTCCTTACCGCATATCCAACACTCCAACCATCCAGTACCATCACCTCTGTGTTGTTGTCATGATCCATGTCCCTGTCTAGATTTATTGAACTTCTTTTGTGGTGTCACATTATCTTTCTTTTCTGCATTCAGAGGCCTTGTTCTTTTTGGCTTCCATTTACCTTTACCTTTATCTTTCCCTTTCCATCCTTGTTGAGATTCATTCTTACACTTTTATTGTTCATATAAATGCTTCAATTTCCCCATAACTTCCTCAAGTGACGGAGGCTCGTCATACTCAATCTGATCTCTAAATGCTAATGGAAAACCACTGACAAATCACTGAACTTTAGCCTTCTCATCTTTAAGATACAGTTGATACCTCAATAGCTCCAGGAACTTAGTCGTGTACACTTCATGTGTCATCGATCCCATATTTAGCTCATAGAATTCTTTGGCCTTACTGTCGTAGTACCTTTATGACAAGTACTTCTTCCTAAAAAGCCTATTAAACTCATGCCAACTCAAGTCCTCCGTCCTGATGTCTCTGCCCCACTTCACATCTTCCCACAAGATATTTTCTTTATCTTTTAGGCTGAAGATAGCAATTATGGCCTTCATGTTTTCTGTGTACTCATGCAACTCAAAGAACTTGTTCACCCCAAGTATCCAAGCCTCTGCATCTTCTAGTTTCTTCAAGTCTCCATCAAAAGTAAGTGGATTTTCTTTCTTAAATTCATTTGGAAAGTATCCCTATCACTCATCCTATAAGGATGATAACGTTGACGATCATAATGCCTATCAGAACCAGAACTAGAATAATACATGTATCCGTCACCTCTCCTATCGGAAGTATCCAACAATCTGTTATCTCTAATCGTGTCATCTCTATTTGACCTTTGACCACCATGAGACCTACTGCCATATGCTCCATTAGTTTTTTCCTCCTACCCATGGCTGATCCGAAGTGGCCCCTGTCGCTGCAATTCTGACAAACTCTGAAGGAGTATTGCATTAACCTCTGCTTATTTCTCTTGTGCCTACATGATTTTGTCATTGTTCGCCTTACAACTCCTTATTTATTCCTTCAAGCTTCTCAATATGTCTGCTAAATTAGAAGAGTGCCCAACACCTACTCATTTGATTCACTGGGAGAATCTTTGTAATCTACCATCTTGCTAATCATTTATGATCTCTTTTTTGCAAGGCATACTATGTCAGTTAAACCAAATCACAATAAACCAACGTACCTTAACATAATTCAGGGAGGATATCTCATTTGCAATATCAACCAATCAACGTAGTACATGTATAACATAATCATGACAACATATATACATATAATACACAAGCATATAACCATATAACCATCATTATAGCTAGAGTCTAGTCATCAATGCATGACCATATCAGCTACACATACCTTGACCTCATGCATGACAACAACAACCACACTAATGGACACTCATAATATGCAAGCATAAACAAGATGTACCCAATCATACACTCATGATGACACACTTCATAACAACAACATCCTCTTTCACATGGCAACATCACTACAACCATGACTGACACCATGCATATGCAACAAGCATATAGACCACAAGGATGATTAACACACGTGAAACCAACATGAATGTATGATAAACACACATCGCCCATCCAGTCCAAGGGGTGAACCATACTCTGATACCACTCTGTAACACCCTCCTCCTACATCCACCCAAGTAATCAACCAACCAAGGTAAACATGTGACGAGAGGCTACTATGATGGGATTCAACCTCCTAGGCGACCTTAAGGAAGTGGAATCGATCAAAACACACCATATAAACCTTCCACATCAACAACAAAACTCCCAAGAGCCATCCCAACCACTTAGGTAATCAGCCCCAGAGACCAACTGAGGTTTTATACCATTAAAACCCTAGACGCTCCCTTGATATGGGCATGCATGCGTCTAGGAGGCTCCAGACACTTCCACAGCATGGGTATGCATGCGTCTAAGAGGCTCCAGACGCTTCCACATCATGGGTATGCATGTGTCTAGGGAATTTTCTGCCTAGTGTTGTGCCTGCATCTCCAAGATTTGAGCCAATTTTTCAGGCCCAGAGACCAGGTCACTACCCAAAACTCAATGACACTTTCAGAAATTAATTTACACAACATAACAATGATGCATTTGCAAAAACTAGGACAAGGTCTAGATTGGACGCCTACTAGCCATGACAGGCATTTCGTCAAACATGTCACAAATATGTAATTTATAGGTGTAAACAACAAGTGTGAGCATAGGGGTCTCATAATTATATGAGAATCACTAAGAAGCATTGTTCCCTTATATCATTAGTTGCATTATTATCTATTAGGCCGTAGATACATTATTCATTCATTTACAAATAAAAACATGAGGAGAGCCATACATCATCACTGTCATAAGACATACTTATAACCAACATAACAACAACATAAATATCAAGGATACATTGGCCATAGAATCCACATATAAACTAGTACATTTACACAAGATATCAAGGAAAGAACCTCTTATTAATGAATGCAAAAGCCAACCTGGGATGGGACTACCACGTTCCACCAGACCATAGAATAGTTGAGCCAATTTTCTCTCCATTCATTCACCCCCATGCCATATTCCAAGTATGAATGTGGGACTCAAACCAAAAGAACCAACCAGGATTTACCGTAATCCACACCGGATCACTAGGTTATCACAATAAAACATGTAATAAGAGGTTTTACCATGATCTCCACTAGATCATTAGGCCAAAACAAGCATGGATGCCACTGGGTTTCTCCACCTACATTATAAGGAATTTTCCTGTCTCCTAGTCTCTCAGGTTGTAGGTTTTAACCCTGTACAGAAATTACTTGCAAACTAATTCTTAAAAAATAGAAAATAAACTGTGGTGAGAGCATGAAACATAAAATAGATATACACAAAGGTTCTCTCCTGGATCCCAAAACCAAGACTACTAGATTGATTTTTCATTATATTCCTTTCAATGTTAGAATACATATATATACATGTCGAAGCATCCATTAACCTTGGATTAGAACATAACTGTAGTTCCCTTGACTCGATTTACAAGATACCATGGGCAAAAAACCATCATGCCCAAAACCATGTGCAAAATCTATGCACAAAACCATAGGTAGGTCCACCTACCTAATATAGGGTCAAAAAAAATAGAATCCTGAGTCGCTACCCTAGACCCTGTATGGGGGGCTACCACTACCCACCCCCCGACATCGTGTGTGGGCTAATCATGGAAATAATACAACACACACCTAACACATGCTTTACTATAATCCACAGTTCGATCTAGGGATGAATAGGCCCTAAACCGAGACTCCACCCTCTAGGATTTATCGTATATCCCGCAATTCACCGGTCGAGGATTCCTAGGCTCACTAAGGCAACACAAAATCTGTCTTTATCGCAACCCACGGTCTGGTTCAGGGGTTACTAGGGCATGTGTTCTATTATTCATAGATCCACCTCACTCAACTTTGAATCCATCCAACAATCCAGCTCAACCAAAACATGAGAACCCCATCACACCATGGTTATCCGAAAATGGCAAGGCTAGACTAAAAACATTGTCACACCTGGAAGAACCCATGCCACAACAACAAAAAACCACATGCAATACCATGCATGCCAAATCTAGCAAGGAAAACACACATGCAAATCGATACCTGCAAAGAATCCTGATGTAGCCGCTTGATCATGCTATTCCTCGCTTGCTCCTTCCTTCCTCTTGCCTTCTTTGCCTTTCTTAATCTAATGCCAAAGTACTCCAAGAAAACTCGAAGTGTCTAAGAGAGAGAGAGATAGAGAGAGAATAATGAGAGAGTTCCAAAAGTGAACTAACAAAAGGTTACACGTTGATCCTCAAAAACCTTTTTATCAATTAGGTCTCTATTTTCTTCATTTCCATTATTTTCCTTCATTTTCCTCCTCACGTGCACCATGTGACCTTTCACCTTCCTTTTCTCCTATTTTCCTTTATTTTCACAAATAAATGTGCCAAAAATGCCATTTGCCTTTCCAAAGCCTTAGCCATTGCCTTTGCTAATTTCCTTAGACATAAACCAAATGAACACCCACACTAGGATGTCTTGCCCAACATTCAACTTGGAATAAGTGTCCCATCAACTCTGGTTATTATTTTGCCTTTATTAACTTTTATTAAATGGAATTTTCACGAGGGTTGTTACAGAATGGTTATGAAAAGGGTAATGTGATCAAAAGTGCATAAACCATTATTACTTTGTAAAGGAGTTGTTGTTATTCTATTTATTATTTTCATTAGGATATTATAAATGCAATAAAGTGCTTTGCCAACATATTTTTTATAATGGTTTATAGTTCTTTTGTTTTCAAAACTTGCATTAGTTTGGTGTTGTTGTCAAGGAAACTACATGATCCATGATTAGTCGTATTTGGTTACTAGTAAACTATAAATGTGAAACTATTTGGTCCCATGTTGTTTCTACTTGGTATATTTTATTTCAACTCTTTTTAAGGAAGAAATTAAGCATTGTTTACTTACTTATCATTCAATTTGCATAGTTAATGTCGAAGTTAAGGGAATGTCAATAAGAACTATAGGCTAGGAATTTTTCCCATCACCATCGCTGCCTTAATTGCACTCATGGCCATGGCGCCCCACCTTCACACACTTCTTTTTAGAGAGGGACATGGCATACCATAATCTAAGGGAAATTTTTAGGGGCTAAATTTTGCCCATGGGCTAAGTTTTCATGTTTTTTTCGAAGAAAAAATAAATTCACCAATTTCCATTTTTTTTTAATGATTCACCTAAATTTTATAAGATAAATTTATTTGACCTTAAAAATCATAATTTTTTTTTATAGAAACAATATAAAATCCTTAAAAAAATTGAATATTTTTACAAAATTATTGCCAAATATTTTAGAGTTTGCATTTTAAGGATCAATAAAATTTACCAAATTTCTACACTTTAAAGAAAATTTCCATCCTTGAAAATTTGTTTGACAACCTTAGGGATAATTACACCTAGGTGGAAGGGATATCATAGCTTTGGTGTGTTCAACCAATGAAATGCACAATGGTATATTGCTTTATTTTTCAATAACTAGGTTTTAATTATCTATAACATCATGCAAGTTGACACACAAATCGAAACGGTGGGAAAACATATGCTCCCATAGGTTACCTAATATTTCTACATTTGTTTTTAATGTGGAGGCCATTTTTTGTTAGAAAAAATTGAAGAGTGTCCCATGTTCAATACCCTAATTATTGATGCATTCAATAAGCTAGGAGTGGTGATCATTTCTATTTGAAATGTTGGAGAGGGTCTTGTTATTAGCAAAGTTGTGAAAAGGCCTTAGTTGTCACGAATGTGTGTTGTTAACATCAACTTGAATGTTTCTTTTAGAATGTTGTTACCCATTTATGTTGTTTTCCGACATATGTTTATATTTATCATTAGAAATATATATTCAATTTATTTGTTAGAGAACTTGTAATTATTTATATGGAAAACACTATAGGTATTGGTAATGCTTGGGATATATCAAATTTTGGTTCAACGTTAAAATGAAATTGGTTATATCCTTTTGAAGCATGTTAGATATGAGATTGGTGATTTTTATTCACTATTTTGCCTTGTTTTATATGACATGTTTATTGGTCCTTGCTTTCCTTTAGCGCAGACTTTGAGTATTCAATTTGGATTGATTTACAAGTTTTTAGTATTAAAGCCCTTCTCTTTATCCAATGCACTATTTTTTTGGGGCAGTTTTCTATTATCTAACATAGGGGAGGTTTTCATTTGATACATAGATGAAATAATTTTTTTGTGATGATTTATTGGGCCTTCATTGCTAATTGGGAAATGATTCAAATGATTTAGTTCTTATTACCAATTACCTTAAATTTATACTTTGGACAAATTATTAACTTGTGACAATCTTAATATCTATTGAATATAATGACAGAGCAACATTTTGGCAGTGTTGGTGGTTGTTGGATAAATGGTGGCATACAAGGTAGTGCATTTGTGCTAAGTTGTTATGCCTTTATCTTTTTCCTTCACAATCATGATTTCTTTGATAGTTGTTTCACAATTGACCCATCTTAATACCATAAATTAGGGGCATCATCATTATTATATTGAATAGATCAAACTTGCTAGGAGAAGGTGAACTTGAAAAGGCACTTAGAAGAACCACTTCAATTGAAGCATAAAAAAATCATCACCATCAATCACTATGTAGAAATGTTGTCATGTTATTACAAATAAATTACTTCTCCTTTGTAAATAAAGAGAAGGTCATTTCTTTGTCAATATTTTGGCTCTTTTTTTTTGAAATAAACCTTACGCCTTTGCTTGCACAGATGGCATATCCTATAGAACTTGCTTATTCTCATTCCTACTCATGAAGCACTCATTGTAAGGTTTATGAAGACAAAAACAAGGAGAGGAAGAAGTGGTAGCCTTTGAAATTCTTTGGGGACAATGGTGGCTACCTTACTTGCTTGCCTTGTTTGTACAACTTTGTTGGAAAAATGTAACAAGAAAGGCTCAATTTGACTTTTGCCTTAGTCAAATTGTGTAAATCAAATTTCCACATCAACAAGACAACTTGGAGGCAATTAACTAGTGTGATATGGCTCTTGTCACTCAGTTAGCTTAGTAAATTTAATTTAGAGGGCTTTGATTTCAGTTATGCATGTGTGATTGCTAAATTTTAGTAATCCACTTTAGTTATTTTTAGTTGTATTCGGTTAACTGATCTCTAACTATTGCTAGAGTCAGTTGAAGGTCAGTTGTGCACTGGGACAACAATCTAACTCAGATATATGTTCTTTAACTGATCAATCAACCCAAAATAGACAGTGCATGTAAGGAATTTGAATTCCTCGGTTGAAGTGGAGAACACAAGGCAATGTAACAAGCAATTGTAAACTAGTTTGAGTGTACAGGTGGTGCATGAGATTAGATGATCGATCCTTGGGAATTGCGCAATCAATTTGGAGGAAATTCCCAAAAAAATAGGGGTTGATTTCATCAGGATTTGTGCAAGGAAATAGGAGGCCAGGTGAGCTGATATTTGGCTGAGTGTTGACCAGAGTTGTTCATTGAGCAGAGAGAACAATTATTCTTTTGCAGGTTGAGCTCTGAGCTAGAGTAGGCAATTGTAATAGTTTCTTTATTCATCTTATTAATGCAAAGAGGCTTGAGGGGTTTTTCCTAGTTGGGTTTCCCTAGAAATCAGTGTGTATTTGTGGTTTTTCGTATTGCATGTCTATGCATGTTGTTCTAAATTGTGAATTTCATTCCGTAGATCAGTAGAGTAGAAACATGTCTCTTTATTTTAGTTCAATTTCTTGAG
Organism: Pinus taeda; assembly: GCA_000404065.3. Classification (NCBI taxonomy): domain Eukaryota; kingdom Viridiplantae; phylum Streptophyta; class Pinopsida; order Pinales; family Pinaceae; genus Pinus; species Pinus taeda. Next base: position 32,654 of record APFE031051262.1, on the reverse strand, counting down.
CAATTGCAATTTCTATCAAATTTCTACAAACTTTTCATCTCTCTCATGTTTCATGGCATTTTTAATTTTGATTATGTATCTAGACATCTAAATGATTCACATGAGAAATAGTAGCTAGAAGAAAGTTGTAATGCCCTACTTGATCCCAGTATCTTATTAACTTACCTGTTGAGTGATTGATTTTTTTTTTTGCTTGATTCCAATAAGTATTATTAATATACATATGAGATATGTGTATGCTAGCTACATACCCACTCCTCGCATGAATGCACTAATATTGTAAAGCTTAAAATTTAGATGATAAAGTAAATTGTTATGCTAATCTTGATTAGCGTTTAATTAATTTGAAAATCTTTACATATAATTATTAATTAATATTGGTATATATCTATTATTAGATACTTGTGAATCTCTAATTTTATTTATTGAAATGACTTAATATTAATATTTTACTATTTAATTATTATTCATTTCCCAAGGTTTGGCAAATTGTCTCCTCCAATTTATTTCTGAATTAAATATTAATATTTCATTTCCCAAGGTTTTCCAAGCTGTCTTCTCAAATTTATTTTTGGATAAGATATGGGAATGAAAGTCAAGGTCATTAAATTAAAAGGATAGGGGGTATTCATGACATTAATGATAGTTGGTTGAGGTGGATGAGTGAGAGAGACATAAATGAAAGGAGGATAAGAGTAGATGGGGGGATTCTTGTTCTTTATTTTTGGTGTTGGAGGATTTTATTTTGGGAGGAGGAATGTGGAGAAGGAGAGGGGAGAGAATGGAGAGAAAAGTGAGAGAACTCAAACTTGGATCTATTGGAGAGTATTGATTCTAATTTGGACACACTACGGTTGTTGTTCGACTTGGGCTTGGAGGGATAGGGAACTTGTGGAGGTTTCCTGGGCTAGGAAGTCGATAGACATTTCTAGTTGGTAGGGTGGTAAATTTAGTCGAGTAGTCCCAGTAGGAGCACCCTAACCGAATCACCAAATCATGTATTCTTTAGTTTGTTGATTTATTTATGTAAATTTCCACAACTTTATTTCATTAAATGTTTAAAATGTTGTAAATCAAATTTTATTTGTATGTTATTATCAAATAATCGTTTGAGTTATAAAAATGTTATTTTCCTTCATATTGTTATTAAATTAAGTGATAAATTTGGTTTTAGTTAGAAGACCCAGATTGGGTCTTCACATGTGGTATCAAAGCCCTAGATTCAAAATCTGAGGCCTAAAACCCACCAACCCCATTAGAACCCTATATTTGAAATATGAGGCCTAAAACAACTAAAAACAACTCTAAACATAGAGTAAAAAAAAACTATGCTAATTGTTATTGAAGCTCCATTTGAATTAGAAGTCGAGTCGAGGCCTTCTTCTCCATCATCATAGAAATCAGTGCAACTATGTGGTTTAGTTATTTAGGTCTGTGATCTAATCATTGTGAAAAATTGACTTATCATTTTTTGAGAGGTGAAATATTCAACTACTCCTCTTGAATGTTGGGCTTTGTCTAGTTTGTTATAAAATACAAGTGATCTCCTTGTAATTATATAAGGATATATAGATTTTAATCAATTCCATTTCTTTTGATGTTTTCTGGTTTTGTTTATGGAGTTCAGGCTCATGCATCATCTCGATTATTGTTATTTTTTTTGGATATGGTATTAGACTGTGGGACGTAGTGATTTTTTTCTTTACTTCGTTTTTCTTTCATTGGTGATAGCTTTGACTTCTATTGTAGTCACGAGCCTCTGTTTTTCAAGCCTTTTGCTATTTGTGGGGTTTTTGGTGTTACTCAGTGCTAGATCTACCTATTCACGCCCTTAACTAATTTTTATCTTAGACAATCCCTTCTTTGAGTCCTTAGCTGACTGTTGTTCACCCCTTATTTGGGTTATTCCGCTAAGTTTCAGTTGTGATAACAATTTGTTGTGTGATTGACGCAAGTCAATGGTGGACGCTCATTGGAGAGATGGCTGCCCATTAGGGATTTTTACTATGGGCCCTAGCCAAGCGCTCATAGTGATCTGTTACTAGCCTTGTTTTTTGATGGTTTCTAGCAATTGTATGCTTTCACCATTGACCTCATGCATTGCTATTTTCACTATCCCATTGCTCAAGTATGGAACATTGGTTTATAGTTCTAGTCCATTATTAAGTCCATGTATATGAATTTTGATTCACAATCTTTGTTAGTGGAGTCTTTCATTCCGCTTTTAGTCATTCTCAAGGATGTACCTTTCATTTAACGTTGCATAAAGAAGACAAATACTTCAAGCTTTCACTTTCAATCTTTAAAGTCACTGCGACAAATTGCAAGCAAGTTTAAAGTCAATACATGCTTCATATTCTGGATTTTATTTTTCCCCTATTTTGATAGGGTTTGCAGTTCATGTTACATTACACTGAATGGTAAGATTGAAAATAGTTGTTTGAGAATTCGATTTGTCCATGAATTCTCCTAAATGTTGGGAATCCTTCAATATTTCTATTTGGAAATCCCCAATGTTTGCAACCAACAATCGATCCCCTACAAGGACTACAATTGATGCATTTGAACCAACATCTCTATGTTGACTATTTTATGTATTGAAAAATTCCTTTTGCGTCTATTTTTAAGCATCAACTATTGCCAACTTTGTATCATTAATATTTTTTGGGTAGTTTATCAAACTGGCAAAAATTTCTGTTTCACATATTATGCAGCTCAAGCAACACCATGACCATTAAAGACTCCAAACAAGCCAGTGATTTGACCATCAACCTCACAAAGCTATGTAAAAAAAAAACAGATCTTCAATTGAAAATATTTCCCCTTGTGAACTTGTATAGAAAGAGAGCATGATCGTTCCATACATTCCATTGCCTCAGAGAAAACATGAAATATGTCTCATGCCTTCTCTGATCTACGAAACCAAATCTAGATTAACATAATATTTGATTCACAACCAATTACAATCATTAATAATTACTTTTACTATATATATATTTTTAAGAAATTTATATATTAACATATATATATTTTTAATTCTTATTAGAATTACATTGGAGAAAAAAAATCTATATGCATCAAGTTATTATCATAAATGGAATTAAATATTATAATAGCCTCCGCACATTATTCGAAGAGTTTTCCTTGCGTTTGTCACCAAAACAAAGATACAACAATTAAATAGTTCATTTGTGATCTGAATTAAAAGGTTTGATGTTGTCCAATAATTGATTCATGATTCTTTTATAGTCACTGTAATATTTTTATCACTGGAACTAGAACTAGCGCATGCGTTAGTAATGTCTATGCTATAATGAATTGCCTAATGTGAGCCACTTGCGAGTCCCAGGAATTTTCTTTCTAACTTTATGGGTGGTTCTTTAATCACCATTTACTCCCTCTCATAACATCATTAGCTGATATTAGTTAATAGAGTTTGGATGAAATTCAACTTCAGAGAATATAAATATTTCATAAACTATACATTTACTCCCTCTCATAACATCATTAGCTGATATTAGTTAATAGAGTTTGGATGAAATTCAACTTCAGAGAATATAAATATTTCATAAACTATACAATTAAGTTAAGTGAAATATAGAAATAGTAAATATTTCAATCAAACTTTACCATAAACAATTTTTCTCACCAAAATATTGACTTTTTTATGGGACTTGCTAAAGAGGGAAAATTAGAATTTCCATCTTGACGAGTTCGCGAACATTTATAGATAATTAGATTACAGTTTCTCATTTAAGTTTACATAATCTAAATCATTATTAGATTAATAAGACAATAGATGTTTTTTTGGGTTGTAATTGTTATTTTGAAATTGCAAGTAATAGTGCGTTAAATCTATTATTTAATTATAATATAATATAGTTGCTAAACTGATTATGATTAAAATAATTGCTTTGCTGGTTGACTAAACATTATTAGTGGGAAACAAGAGCATTGTCCAAACACACGATTACTAGACAACAGAATGAGGGGTAACAAAACAAAGAGTAGAGAAGGGAATTTAAAAATTAATTACTAGCCTAATCTTATGTTTGATTATCGATTAAGGGCATGTTAATTAATCAATATTTTGAGGTTTCTGAAACAAGAGATTATTTGAATAGGTGAGTGAAGTACGTTCTCTTTAGAATACATTAGAATTGCTGAAATTTTCTTCGAATAGTTTAGTGAATGAAAATAATAAAATATATATATATATATACTTAAAAAATAAAAGTTTATGGAAATTTAAGTGGGTTTTTTTGTAAAATCATTTTTTAAAATTGAATTTAACATTAATAGAAAGAAGTTAAGTCTTACTAGCACAAACGATTGAGGATGGGCCTCATAAGCAAGGCGACCAAACCTCATGGGGGTGGTTGTGCCCTGTGTTAGGGGGAGAAAACATGCTAAAAAATCCGGTCAGCTAAGGGTTTGTGTGACCCAGGCCAAGTGCAATCCTCAAGTGACTTTGGCGGCTTGGATGCCCCAGGGTCGCGGCTCCTCAAACCACAGGTCAAGCCTAGAGGATCACAAACAACTTGACAAACAAAAAACATTAATAGAAAGAAATAGTATTTTGCAGAAAAAATATATTTTCTTACAACTATATTAATTCACATAGTGAGAAGATTTGGTGAGAATGTTGATTTTTTAAGTTGCTTTAACACAAGTTTCTTATTTAATATTTCCCTGTAAGTTTATACCCCTTGAATAATATCCAATAATTTAAATTAACTTAAGTGAAATTTTTACAAGTTTGCTTACATTATGCTAAGAAAAGTTGCTTGATTCCATGCATATTTCTTAACTTCCTACACACCTTTAGTATTCTCTTGAGAATAACTTATAACATCATGTAAGTCTTAAGAGACACAATGCAATTATCTTAGATATTGTCATGGTCTTGATATGCATATGTTTCTAAAGGAGAAATCCAATATATTCACAGTAAAGTGTCAGTGGTGAACAACAATTGATTAGTACATTAGAACCACCTTTATGACAATATATAGTATTGTAATATTAAAACATGTAACACTAGTCATTCTATATATGTGAATGGGATAGTTAATATCTAACAATAATGTCAATATTGAGTTGATTAGGCCGTTAGGCAGCTACTTTGAAAACAAAAGGACACATTAAAAGAAATAATAAAAATGACTATATAGCATTGTTGATGGGATTTCAGTAGGACACCTAGTTATAATAATGTCATAAAAAATGGCAATTTAGTGTGTTGGGTCCCTATAATACTAGTGATTACCCCATTAATATTGTAGTTATACCCCTTATTTATATTGTTGTGCCCCTATTACCCCCATATTGTTATTTATGTGCCCCTTAGAATCCCTCTATTGTTATTTTTGTGGCTTTATATTATTATTGTTAGGTCGGCTGGATTATATTGTGACTCCTTAGACTCCTATATATAGAAAGGAGGTTTTGTCATTTGTATCATCCAAGAATTGTTCATTTATGTAATGTAAAGGAGGTTGCCCCCTCAAAGAGGCTGAATTCTAAGGCGTGGATCTCTCTTTTCTATCTTCTTGTGCGCTGGTTTCATAACATAGTGTTTATGTGAATGCTCAAAATATAAGATTGATTTAGGATGATTATTTATGCATATCTAAGATGTTTGAAGGTGACTAGTAATGCGTTGCAATGCTTTCTTAGCTAGTGATGGGAGAGGATTTAGTAGATCCATGAGGATCTACTTAGTATTAGTTATGCTCATTTGTGAGCATATCAAAAGGAAAACTTACACCTATCATTTTAGAAAAAAAATGCGTGAGCCGAGTAAGAATTGACAAGGTCCTAAGTTATGCTAATAATTATTGTGTGTCGCGCAGATATTTGAATAGTTAGTCTAAGGGAGCTTCAATGCAAATCTAAGGAGTCCTAGAGGGAGCCCTAGTCGCAGTAAAAGAGGCCTTCACACAACTGAACGAAAAAGCCCTCATATGCTATCCCAAATGCCCTAGCTATAGGTCTTGAAGGGACCCTAATTTGCCGTCTTAAGAGACCCTCAAATGCAGCAAGAAGAGAGCCTTGATCTAGTGTCTATGCAACTCCTAATCTGCAATCTTTAAAGGTCATAATACACTGTCATAATGGAGACTCTAGGAGAAGAGTTCTATACGTTGGAAGAACAGTGAGGAGATTTGGCCGCAAGCAAAAAGGGAGATGTAGTACATTGTCATAAGGAAGCCCTCAAACAATTAGGAACTAATCTAATCACAGGGCTAAAGGGAGATGCTCTAATTCTTGTTCTCAACAAGATCAAGGCACAATCATAAGCCCTAAACATTGTCAAGAAGAGGTGACCTTAATACACAGTGAAGGGTGATTAAAAGAAGCCCTTATTCGTCGTAATAAGGTGTCTTAAATACGTTGTCATTAAAGGCCTCAATCTGCAATTGAGGATGATTGTTCTAGGAAGCCCTTACACGTTGTTTCACAGCTAGAGGATGATCTGCAGCTTTAGGAGGGTGGTCATAAGCAGTACTAACAGTTGGTTGATGTCTAGAAAGAAGCCTTACACAGTCACCTAACCGATGTTGTTGTAGGTGACAACATGGCCATGTTTGGGTATGGTATGCTGGGCAAAAGTATCCAATGAGGAGGAGTTATGAGGCTGCTACTTGAAGGTTGATTAGATCACTATATGAAGGGACAAGGTTACAGTAGTTGTAGGCCTCCTTAAGTGCTGCATTCAGACCCTATAAGGCATGATATTGTTGGAGCAAATGTGTGCAGGAAAGCTGCAGTCAAATAGGTGGACTGTGGGGTTTGTTTAGAGTGTTGTGTGATTGTGCTTTATCTAGTGTTTAGGTTTGCCATGAAATGCATAAGTCCTTGCTGCATATGAAAGGTTCCAGATGGGCAGTCTTGATGTTGGGCCTGAGAATTATCTTTAAAATACATCCGTTTTCACTCCATTCACACATTTTCTCACCTCTATTCCACCACCATGTCACCACATCAGCTTCACTTTCATCATCAAATGGGTTACCATTGTGTTTTCCAAAACATTATTAATTATTAGTATTTTAAGTGAATTTGTGGTCAAACTTTAGAAAATAATATCCATATACTTATACCTAACAATTAGAATGAGTTTGTTGATATGTATAGGTACAAAGGAAGCTTCCAAGGCATATTTATGTGGCACTCTATGTTCAAATTCGAATTTGAGAAGATCATGGAAGATCATGGACCTCATGGGGGAGATCACAGAGGATAGGGTTATGTATCACTATTGGTTGAGAAATATGTGGATCAAAGGAGGGAATAGTGGATTTACATTTTTGAGTTTGTTATCATAGCTTTTGTATAAATAGGAGTGTTATCTCCTTCATTTGTAATCTTCATTTTCTTTGTAATCTTAATTTTTAGAATCTTAGAACCTTGTAGAATTTAGAATAGTTTTGGTTAGGATCATATGAGCTTTTAGCCATTGTACTTTGAAGATTATGATGAATAAAAGGGAGCTTCTTTGATCCTCTACATTTGAATTCTCTTTTGGTGTGCTTGTGAATCCTTGGAAGGATCCCCATTGCCTAGCAAGTACACTTTTATTTTGGTAGGCTTTTATTTTATGTTTGTTTGTGAACTTCATTAGATTAAATTATTAGGTTCATATGTTTGAAATATTAATGAATGACCTTTCGTAAGAAAATATTAATGTTTCCTTCAATGAATCTGAGTGTTATTTAATGTTTGACTTCATTAGTTTAAGCTTATGATTTATATGCTTGAGATATAAATGAATAGTCTCTTGTAAGAGAGCTTTAATATTTCATGCAATCAATCAGAATTAGGTTTTTTGATCAAGATGATTAGAAATATTAATGAGCAGTCTTCTCTAAGGGAGCTTTAATATTTCTTACACTTATCGCAATGTCTTTTAATTTTTAGATTTCATTTTGTTAAATGACTAAATAGATGTTGGAGATCCCAATGAAAAACCTCCTGTAAGGGAGCTTTGATATTTCTTCACCTAGTTTAGTTTAGTTTATCTCTAATTCCATATATATTGGATGATCCTCGAAGGTTACTTACCCGGATTGATAATAAATGAAACTCTAATTTGCATCGCATTTTAGACCAAACATTTTGGCGTCGTTGCCGGGGAGGATGATTTAGAGATAGATTTAGGAAATTATTTTTATTGCAATTTCTTTTTATGGATTAACTTGTGAAACCTGGTGACAACAGGATCTTCATAAAGGAGTTCAAGCTTGGAGCATTTTTTATTATCATACTTAGTTAGTTTTAAATTCAGTCTTTTTAAAACCCCCCATTTCTTACTAATCCATCTACGAATGAGAAAATTGAAGATGTTGAATAGATACTTCTTAGAGAGCAAGGACAATATTGAAGATTGGGTTCAAAAGCACTTTGCGCCAACTCCAAGAAAAAAACAGGTTACTCACATGCTTGCAAATAATCAGGGAAGAATTTTAAATTTAGATGTGAACATTTTTGAATTTTTAGTCCATAGGTGGCTTCACTGGAAGCATTCTTTTACTTAGGATATAAAAAAAAAAACTTTGAAGTTAAAGGTAGAATAGATTAAAAAATAATAATAAATAAAATGAGATCTCATGGAGTTTCCTTTAGTTTTGTTTTCAAAAGATAAAATAATAATAATAATAAAAATCATCCACAATTCTCATGAATAAATTCAGATAAGAGTTACTTCAACCACGCTAATCTACTAAAAAAACGCTTTCAAAAAAAAAAAAATCACACTTAAAACAACTCTTATTTTTTTTTTAAGAAATAAATTTAGCACTATACAAAAATTTTGGTATTTAAAATCCAATTCCAAAACTTTATAACTGTAATTTAGATTTTCAAAATTTACTCTAGCCTAGATTTCCATAATGATTCCCTAATTTCTAAAAAAAAAAACAACAACAACAACCTCATTACACTAACATTTTTACATATATTGAAATTACCTTGCATTAATAAGCGGTAAGGGTAAATTAATAGCGTATATATTACGATTGCTTTTTGTGACCATTATTAAAGTGCTGTAAAATGCATATGAATCAATAAACTAATTTTGGTTAAGTCAAAATCACTATGAATTTTTGTCTAATGCAATGAAATATACTTGAATGTCATGGAGTGATAGTCATCCACCCAAACAAGTGTTATATGAGATGGACGATACTTTTGATAAAATTGAAAATTTATTTCTTTGCAAAAAATTTGCGTACGCTGGAAGAAATGGCGGAAGTGTATTGTGCCTCCCATCTCATATCTCTCATGTCTTTTAACTTTACTTTCCGGTGTGTGTCTTGAGATGCATTCAACCCAAATCTCGACCAAATATTAACAAATGCAGTAGTCTATAACGCGACTTTTTGAAAGCTTTTCCGGCAGATTTTTCCGGTCAAAATACGGCAGCGATTCGTTGGAATCCCAAGTTTGATAGCTAGTTTCTGCACAATCAATGGCTCCTAGGGGTTTTTCAGGGCGCTGAATCCAAATATGCAGTTAAAAAACCATTTTAACTGCCAAAAATCAAGATTTAACCTCATTTCTTCCGCCGGATTCCGTCACCGGAATCTCCAAAAAGTCGCATTATAGACAACTCCTTAACAAATTTCTGTTCGGAAACATAGACAGGCAGATAAATTTCCCTCTTCGTCACCACCACAAGGACGAAAGACTTGAATTCTTGGTGAGAGGTGTGACAAAGCTTCTGGAAAATTCCAGTGGAAGAACTAGAATATAAATTTGAACAACATTCAGTTCAACAATTTGAGAAGAATTTTTCCTTGCTAGTTCAGCGATTCAAGAAGAATGATGGCCCTCACTTAAATATTTCGCACGCTCTAGAGCTACCACACTGACTTTTCGAGTACCATATTTGGATCGTTGAAGAATAAAAAGGTTCACAAATGCTTGAATCTTCCCTTTGAAGAAGAAAAAGAGAGCATTCAAAGCTTGCAATTGGAAATTACCTTTTGAAGTACCCCAACTTCCTTCTTCGCTTTGAAGCAGCAGAAAGTGCAATGGCATCGTGTCAACTACCTCATTTAGAAGGGACAAAAGTGATGGCACGAATCTATCTAACCTACAATAACAATATTCCAATTTGAGCGATTTGATGATTACACGCAGATTTTGTAGAATGATTTGAGCAATTTAATGATTTGATGATTCCATGCAGATATTATGAAGCAATGAATTAGAGAAAATATCGATAGCTATCAGCCTAACTCATTCTCCAATGATTTCACTCCCTCCATTGCAAATATTGAAATGGCTTTCTAGATCGAGACATGTTCAAAATATTTAGCAGATGAATCGAGCCAATCATTTTGGAAATTCTGAAATTAGTTGTTGCTGGAGGCTAAAAGTATTGTTAGGTTGAGATATATCTCTATTAGGCTGAATTTATTTCTCTTTCGGAGGACCAAGAAAACACAGATTTGGGGGAGAATTTCATTAAGTCTTTAGAGACCGATTTGCATCATTTAAAGTTCAGTCATCTCCTCGAATTTGGAGGGCCAAATCTTGATTTTAATACTGAGCTTAATCTGTAGGCTGCATTTGAACAATTTACCCTATTTTTTTTTTAAGCTCATTCCTCTGTTTTCCATATACTTCCAGAATTTTTGAAATTACAGTCAACACAAGGTGAAAGCAACTCGAGAATAGTAAGCAGGGATAAACAACCAATGACAGGGGTTTTATGGTGTGGAACCTAGTTTCTCTGTAGTCTTCAATATCTCTAATACCACGTTTTGCAGGACAGTCTTTACAAGAATTAAAAAACGTTTTTTTTACATGCAGCTAGCCAAATAAGGCTCCATAGAACCCCACATATCTCCCAATCGATTACAAATTGGTGCAAAACATTTATGGGTTTTATAACTGCCCCTGTTCTAAGAAAAACCCACATTTTATTTTTTAGAATTTCGTTTTTATTTGTCTAAAATCGAGCTTTAAAATGATGTGTCAAAATTGTTATGCGTTTCTGGCAAACTGCTATGATGAAGAACGTTTTCTATCTTGTACAAGTGGTGACTAGGACTATAAAATTCTCCTCACAGACATATGAATACGACATAAACTTTAAGGTTCAATTTGTAGAGCAAATAAGCATCTCGGATCTCTGCCTTTTTACAAGATTATCTGTGTTCTCATACCACTGAATAAGAGTTGTACCTACACCTTTTACCACCATTGCTTGGATTCTGTAAATTCAGTGTAGATAGCTTAGAAATTTGTGGCATTAAGGTCTAAAGGTTGTGACAATAAAAATCTATTATCTTATGAGCTGGGAATTCCTCTTTGAAAGACCTTTTTCCTTCTGCACAAAACATTCAATCTTGGATTGACTATGTTCACTGGGACTCTACTTGAACGAGTTATTTGTGTTGTTTCTGTAGAGATATTTCAAGCAAATTAGTGAAAGGACTTATTCCACCATCTATTAGTGAATTAGGCATGCTGAGATTCTTGACACCACAAATCTACAATGCCAAGCTTTTACATGCACATTCCATGAGTCATTAGACACAAATATGAAGTTGATTTATTTATTATGGTTAGTGTTTTTATTAAAAATGGACTATATTAACATCATGAAATAGACTAAAATTATGCTTTTGATATTCCATAATCTGTTTCATTTTGGCATACAATTTTTGCGTAAGCATCAAGAAGGGAATGGCCATCTCTTCTTGAACAAACTTATGTTCTTTATGCCAAGTTATTTAGCAGGTTTCGGATGATCAACTGATCATTAAGGAGATTAAATTGTGATGACAATTAGTTGTCAAAAGACTATTTTCATGAGAAATTCAAAAGAACAAGACCATGATCATAAGAACGTCATTTCCAGAAAATTACAAGTTCTTTTAACTTCCTTTAAGGGTTTAATGGTTTGATATGTTGCATGACAGATAAGCAAATTCGAAGACTTGGGGTTTATTCCTAAATGTATAAGGATGGTGAAATACCTATCCACATTTGAATTCGATGTCTACAAGTGGCTGGTCAACGCAGGTGAAACTCAACTATTCTAACAGAAATTCCATAATTAAGAAGCATATTTGCTATTTTTGTGATTTTGCATGTCGTAATTCACTTTTTCCCAGCAAGAGTCATTATCCATTTCGCATTATCCACATACACTTCATTACATTTTCTTCAATCCTAACCCACCAATAAAAGCAACGAAGCTCATTTACTAGCTTTTTGTTCCACTTTACATATTCATTGTCAGTTTCCTTTTTCCTACACTTGCAAATAAAACCTTGCTTCCATACACCATTGAGTCCATAGTCCTTGAGTCTAAATATTTTCCTAAAAACACCTTGAAGCTTGCATGCCTTAAGGGCAAGCTATCATGTCGATAAACAAGGGAATACATCAATGTCCCTTGTTCATCAGATCTTCTAAGTATTCAAAAACAACAAATTCATTCATACATAGAAAGATGTGTTCGGGGCATCTTGACTCTCATCCACATCAAAGGTGGGAGATCTCGTGTTGACTAGTGGCATCCATCAATGGCCACTAAGTTAACAATTTCTTGTTATGTTTGACACTGAAACATTTATTCACATGACAAGGGTTGTGCCAAAGAGCGTTGAAGACTTGAAGACCAATGATTTTGTAACAGAGGAAGCAGATTTACTTTCATTACTTTTCAGTTTTTGATGTAAATGACTTCAGGACAAGTCAATAAATAAGGCTGGGGGGAAGTGTAAATTCTAAATTTTGTATATCTTCCAAGCCTTATAAATTTTCAACTGCATTCAGCAGAAGATTTTGAACATTCAATAGAAGATCCAGTAGCAGATGTAGCAACAATAAAAGATTCACTTTTCCGACTTCATCCACCATTTTCACAGCCAAGTGAAGAACACTGATCAAAATTTTGCAGCCACACATGCACAACTCTCATCCATTTTTGAAAGGGTAAGTTGAGGTATGATATTTTCTGACTTTTAACCATTTCATTCCTTGAAAGCTAGACTGATAATTTTTGGAAAAACTTCATTTTCTCATTTCATAAAACTGCCAAAACCATCAGTTTGGGGGGAGGGTACATTTACATTCATACTTTGTCACATTCATATTTTTCCATATTCATATATCACATTCTAAAACCCACATACCTTCAAAATATATTCACGCATATAAATGGCTTTGTAAAAAGTACTTAAAAGCTAATTGGATGCAACACAATCATGGTTGTTACACAAGAACCAACCATGATGCATTCCAACAAAATACTTTGCAATAGAAATCAAATTATGATGATGCAAAGATCATACATTAAAATTGAATGCAACAAACAAAATATGGTTGACACACAAGAACCAACCAAGTTGCAATTCATCAAAAACACTTTGCAAAAGTCAACTAAATGATATCATGCAAAGTTTAAGCCAAAGCTCAAGTATCAAAAAGTAATGTAATAGATTGCATGAGGACATGTAATGCCTTCAGTTTGGGGGTATGTTGGGCCTGAGAATTATCTTTAAAATACATCCACTTTCACTCCATTCACACATTTTCTCACATCTATTCCACCGCCATGTCACCACATCAGCTTCACTTTCATCATCAAATGGGTTACCATTGTGTTTTCCAAAACATTATTAATTCTTAGTATTTTCAAGTGAATTTGTGGTTAAACTTTAGAAAATAATATCCATATACTTATACCTAACAATTAGAATGAGTTTGTTGACATGTGTAGGTACAAAGGAAGCTTCCAAGGCATCTTTATGTGGCACTCTATGTTCAAATTCGAATTTCAAAAGATCATGGACCTCATGGAGGAGATCGTGGAGGATAGGCTTATGTGTCACCATTGGCTGAGAAATATGTGGATCGAAGGAGGGAATAGTGGATTTACATTTTTGAGTTTGTTATCATAGCTTTTGTATAAATAGGAGTGTTATCTCCTTCATTTGTAATCTTCATTTTCTTTGTAATCTTAATTTTTAGAATCTTAGAACCTAGTAGAATTTAGAATAGTTTTGGTTAGGATCATATGAGCTTTTAGCCATTGTACTTTGAAGATTATGATGAATAAAAGGGAGCTTCTTTGATCCCCTACATTTGAATTCTCTTTTTGTGTGCTTGTGAATCCTTGGAAGGATCCGCATTGCCTAGCAAGTAAACTTTTATTTTGGTAGGCTTTTATTTTATGTTTGTTTGTGAACTTCATTAGATTAAATTATTAGGTTCATATGTTTGAAATATTAACGAATGACCTTTCGTAAAAAAGTATTAATGTTTCCTTCAATGAATCTGAGTGTTATTTAATGTTTGATTTCATTAGTTTAAGCTTCTGATTTATATGCTTGAGATATAAATGAATAGTCTCTTGTAATAGAGCTTTAATATTTCATGCAATCAATCAGAATTAGTTTTTTTTTTTTTATTAAGATGATTAGAAATATTAATGAGCAATCTCCTGTAAGGGAGATTTAATATTTCTTACACTTATCACAATGTCTTTTAATTTTTAGATTTCATTTTGTTAAATGACTAAATAGATGTTGGAGATCCTAATGAAAAACCTCTTGTAAGGGAGCTTTGGCATTTCTTCACCTAGTTTAGTTTAGTTTATCTCTAAGTCCATATATATTGGATGATCCTCGAAGGTTACTTACTCGGATTGATAGTAAATGAAACTCTAATTTGCATCACATTTTAGACCAAACACTTGACATGATGAGGAAGCAACAAAGGAGGAAGAGCTTTATAGAAGGAAAGCTTCAATAAATTGGATATTTGGTTGAACTTCTCAAGGCTTATCATCTGCTGCATTGTGTCATCTTCATGGTGAAGATCTTTGATGTTTGATCTCTCATTTTGGGAAGTCAGAGTGTTGACTTCAAATGTATTTGTACTAACTCTCTCTTTGCTGAACTATTGAATAATATAAGAAGAATTAATCAAGGGTTTCCCCACATTGGGGTTTGTCCTTGGCTGGTGCCACATGTTGTGTCCTCTTGTCTTGGCTTGTCTTCTGATGTTTATGTTCATGTTCTATCTACACTTTACTATCATGTTGATGTGATTGCTAATTTGAGTATTTTCATTGGGCTAAAATGAAAAAATGAAGTAAATTTCTCTCAGCATAGAACATACCTAAATTTAACATGGTATCAAAGCTAAGGTGAAGACAAAGCCCAAGCAAGAGTGAAAGAGCAATCATCGAAGACAGTTGGAAAGGATAGAAAGTCTCAATGGGTTCCTCATCCCACTTCTCGAGAGTAAGAAATGTCGGACTATGTGAAGGGTAAAATCCCTGAGCCTCCATCAAATGCACCAGCTGCTCCAAAGATCAAATTGACTAAGGGTGAAGTCGAAGCAAAGAATATTATTAGAGTGGCGCAGCCAAAGCATCCAGTAGCCTACTTAAAGATCACTTCAATGGAAAGTTCGGATCTAAGGGTGGAAAGAAGGGGAGATGCCTTGCTTGCAATAAGTTTGGCCATTATGCGAGGGAATGTCCAAATAAGAAGGGACACATCTCATGATGATGATCACAATCATTCCAGGGGCATCTTCAATGATCGAAGGAATGACAGGTACAATGGAAAAGGAAAAAGGAATGCAGGGCATCATGAAAATGGACGACTCTTCAATAAAGCATGGAACTCCAAGTATGAAGAATCAAATGTTGTTTCTGATAAAGCAAAAGGAGTATTATCTTATGTTGGCCCTCTCCATTGGACTCTTTGGGAAATTGTCTTATTGATAGTAATGCCTCAAGGCACTTCACCGGATATAAGGAAGCACTCTCTAATATGATAGAGAAGGAAACAATCTTGGAGATTATACTTGGAAACGATGCCACCTATCTCGTAAAGAGTGCAGAGAATGTTTTTATTCAAATGGATCAGGGTAACTTGCAAGAAGTTATTTATGTACCTAATCCCAAGAAGAACCTAGTGTCCATTTCGGTAATGGAAATCAAAGATTACAGGGTGGCATTCATCGATGGAAAGCTACGTGTCTGGAAAAGGAATTTTAAAGATGCTTTTACTCTTGGGTTCAAGGTTGGAAATTTGTATCAAGCTACAAGAAGTCCAATGGGGACTATGTCGTGTGACACATCTTTTCTATGGAAAGCTACGTGTTTGGAAAAGGAATTTTAAAGATGCTTTTACTCTTGGGTTCAAGGTTGGAAATTTGTATCAAGCTGCAGGAAGTCCAATGGGGACCATGTCATGTGACACATCTTTTCTATGGCATCGGATGTCTGCCCATCTTCATTATGGGGCCCTACCCGATGTGAGACAGATGGTGACAGACATGCCCGAGTTCAAAGAAGAGCATGTAGGTACATGTCTGAGATGTACTAAAGGAAAACTTACCAGAGGACGATTCCCCTCATGTAATAGCAAGACCACAAATGTAGAACAACTTGGGGGGTTTGAGATTCATGATCGAGAATTTCATGTATGCAGGTTGAAGAAATTTCTCTATGATTTAAAGCGAGCACCCCGATCTTGGTGTGAGAGGATTGCTAATTATATGATGAAGTTGCGGTTCACTAAGAGTGAAGCCGATCCAAACCATTTCCTTAAGGTTGTGGATGATAGACCTCTCATAATGTACCTTATGAGGACAACCTATTTCTGACAGGTACAGACCCTCTCATTTGCAAAAGTAAGAGGGAGATGGATTCTAGATTTGGAATGATGAACTGCAAGTTCGTGACTATCCCGATGGAGCTTAACTTTAAAAGGTTATACGGTAGTGTTGCCAATGCTGATTTGGGAAATGCCTCTGAGTTTCATCAACTCATAGCAGCATTGATGTTCTTGGTGAACTCTCGTCTGGATAGATGTTTTGTATTTAGGTGCCAAGAACCTTTTGAGATATCTTCAGGGCACAATCACTCATGGACTGAGATACGCTATCAGGAATGTGAAGCTGTAATTCTGATGATGCCTGGGCAGGAAGTGTGGAAAATCACAAGAGCACTTATGGGTGCTAGTTCTCTTTGGGTTCTGCTTCGATATCTTAGATGAGCAGGAAGCAGAAATCGGTTGCTTTGAGCATTGCTCAGGCCAGATACATAGCTGTGAGTATGGCATCCTGGGAAGCTGTCTAGTTGTGGAAGCTCTTCTGTGAGCTGTTTGGACATGTGTTGGATACCATCATGATCTTTTGTGATAACCAGAGGGGGGTTCGATTGTTGAGGAATCCTATGTTCTATGATCGCTCTAAACATATAGACATCAGGTGCCACTTTATCTAGGATATGGGACAACATGGAGCAAGAAGGCTCCATAACTCTCGGACTGATGTGCAGGTCGCCACTATTTAGATGAAGCCCCTGGGAAAGGTAAAATTCTTGACTTTCTAATGAATGACTAGGAGTCATGGAGAGACTCTCTCCTGAAGGTCCTGTATGATATGGACTTTGAGCTCTGGGAGCTCCGAGGGGCTTGGTGGTACTTCTTAGAGCGATGAACAATCATAGGGGGAGTGGTTTAG
>APFE031051262.1:0-14982 GCA_000404065.3 Pinus taeda | reverse complement strand
GTGGGGAAATGAGGATAGGGACCATAGTAATACCGTTGGACGCATCGTGTTACTACCATACTCCCTATGCTAGGATGATATTGATCTGGGATCAATTGGAACTGATTTTGGATCAGTAAGAATGGTAGGAGACACTCTCTTTATCATGGAACTGATTTCGAATCAGTGAGAGTGGTATGAGACACTCTCTTTACCTTGGAACTGAATTCGGACCAGTAAGAGTGGTATGAGACACTCTCTTTATCCTAGAACTGATTTCAGATCAATAAGAGTGGTATGAGACACTTTCTTTATATGGGACTAACTTCGTGTTAGTAGAGAGTCGTATGATACATTCTCGATCACTTCTTCTTCTTCATAGTTCAGCAAAGCAGAGTAGAGTAGTGTAGGGAATTGCGTTGATGGCAGAGTTAGTACAGACTGGTAAATGGATTAGTAGATGGAATTCTCCCTAGTTTAGAGGGAGTGTTAAAATTGGCAACTAGGGCCAAACTCCATGTGGGTCTTCTTATTCATAGCAACATATATTTTTCTTGGATTCCTCTTGTCGAGAGGTGTAGGATTGATCTAAAGATCTTCTGATTCTGACATGTATTCATGGAGATATGAATTTATTTGTGTTATGCGACAATTCGTCAAGGTTGGCCAGCAACCAAATTACCCCCATCTAACCTCAATGTTGCACTATAAATAGGAGTGGTCTTCAAGTAATTTTACAATCATCTCTTGTGTCTCACTCTCCACTTGTTTGGGTTTTTTGTGGAAGGAGAGGTCTAGAGGAGATGCCTTCTACACAACCATAAAAAAGAGTCTTGGACGTGCCCTAGCTGTAGTCAAGAAGGGCAGTGAAGTGTAAGCCCTCATTGTAGTCAAGAAGGGCAGTGAAGTGTAAGCCCTCATCGTAGTCAAGAAAAGACTCTCTAGTCTAAGGTAGCTTCAACACAAATCTAAGGAGTCCTAGAGTGAGCCCTAGCCGCAGTAAAAGAGGCCTTCACACAATTGAAGGAAAAATCCCTCATACGCGATCCCAAATGCCCTAGTCGTAGGTCATGAAGGGACCCTAATTTGTTGTCTTAATTGACCCTCAAACGCAGCAATAAGAGAGCCTTGATCTAGTGTCTATGCAACTCCTAATCCACAATCTTTAAAGGTCCTAATGTGCTGTCATAATGGAGACTCTAGGAGAAGAGTTCTATACACTGGAAGAACAGTGAGGAGATCTAGTCGCAGGCAAAAAGGGAGATGTAGTACGTTGTCATAAGGAAGCCCTCAAACAATTAGGAAGTAATCTAATCGCAGGGCTAAAGGGAGATGCCCTAGTTATTGTTCTCGACAAGATCAAAACATAGCCATAAGCCCTAAACAGTGTCAAGAAGAGGTGACCTTAATACATAGTGAAGGGTGATTCAAAGAAGCCCTTATTCGTTGTAATAAAGTGTCTTAAATATGTTGTCATTAAAGGCCTCAATTCGCAATTCAGGATGATTGTTCTAGGAAGCCCTTACACATTGTTTCACAGGTAGAGGACGATCTGCAACTCTAGGAGGATGGTCATAGACAGTACTAATAGTTGGTTATTGTCCATAAATAAGCCTTGCATAGCCACCTAGCCGTTGTTGATGTAGGTGAAAACATGGCCATGTTTGGGTATGATATGCTTGGAAAAAGTATCCAATGAGGAGGAGCTATGGGCTTGTTGCTTGAAGGTTGATTGGATCACTATATGAAGGGACAAGGTTACAATCAATTGTTGGGCTAGGTCGCAGGCCATAGTCAACAGTTGGAGGCCTCCTTAAGTGTTGTGTTCAGACCCTATAAGGCAGGGTATTTTCGGAGCAAATGTGTGCAGGCAAGCTGTAGTCAAATAGGTGGACTGCGGGATTTGTTTAGAGTGTTGTGCAATTGTGCTCTATCTAGTGTTTAGGTCTGCCATGAAATGAATCAGTCCTTGCTGCATATGAAAGGTGTCAGATGGGTAGCCTTGACATGATTCAGGAAGAAACAAAGGAGGAAGAGATTTATAGAAGGAAAGTTTCAGTAATCTAGGTATTTGGTTGAGCTGCTTTAGGACTATCATCTACTGCATTGTGTCATCTTCATGGTGAAGATCTCTAATGTCTAATCTCTCATTTTGGCAAGTCAAAGTGTTGACTTCAAATGTATTTGTACTCTCTCTCTACTGAACTATTGAAGAATATAAGAAGAATTGATCAAGGGTTTCCCCACATTAGGGTTTGTCTCTGGCTAGCGCCACATCTTGTGTCCTCTTGTCTTCTGATGTTTATGTTTATGTTCTATCTGCACTTTACTATGATGCTGATGTGATTGCTAATCTGAATATTGTCATTGGGCTAAAATGAAAAATTGAAGTAAATTTCTCTCAGCATAGAACATACCTAAATTGAACAGTTATCGTAGTGAACTACATTTGGTTTCACATAATCAACACAAGATTTTTAAGGTTCAAGGTGATACATCATTGCTGTGTAATTGGTATTAAACTAATTTGAACTTCGTAGATAACCAATAAACTAACTAGATCATAAAATCATTTGGTAAAATAAATAATATAGAAATAGTTACAAAGTTTTCTCAACTATGTTGCATGCACACACACACATTTCATAACAAAGGAATAATCATGAAGTCATATATCATGAGTGTCTCAAAAGTGAGTAACACACATAAGATTTCAATATTTGATCATAGTAAAGTATAATAGTTGATTATGCTCATACTAAGGTCATATATTGCAAATCAAGTAGAGCTAGTTAGGATGGATTATTATATACACCCTTCCTTCAAGAAACTTTGTCGAAAAGTTAAGGGCCCAAATGTTTTCCATACCAGGTGGAAGGACCTCACTTAGGTCAACAATAGCCCCAAGCACTAGTATAATCAATGTTCATATAACGTAATAACATGTTGCTCTTCAAACTAATTAAACAATTACACAATTTTAAGGTTAAATTTAATAAAAGGAAACTAACATAGTCTAAATTGTTTCATTCAACTAAGAATACATTTATTACTTATCAAATATAAATAGTTGAGAAGATATGCATACACAAAGTGTCCAAGAATGGTAAATACAATTCTAAGTGATTTATTATTTATAATGTCATACTTCCCTATATATACATCAAATATATATGTTTTCTTTTGGTTTCGACAACCTTTTGAGCTTACTTCCACTAGAACTATACTAGTTTACCTTCCTTGGTCAATTAATTTTCTTTAATATAATTCCTTTGTGCATGCATACTTGGCCTCTCACCCCTTTTTGGTCAATTAGCCCAAGGTGAGTCCAAATAGTTCAATAATTATAGTTCATGGTTCAAAATGCATACATCATTATCCAATATTCACAAAAGTGATATAGACCAATCATATTTCTAGATAAACCAAACTCAAATAAATAAAATAAAATAATATATCAATTCACATTCTAACCAAAAAATATAGAATGTACCCCAACAAGTTTCCATTCCCTATGATAATCACTTTATTAAAATAATATAATACATACCCTTGGCAAATGGAGGGGCATGCCAATTCTTCTACTTTCCTCTCCCTAAATTTCCTTTAACTGCATTGTTTCAATTTGACTTATACTTTTATAAATATCATGTATGCACCTTAAACATAAAATGTAGCCTAACTACCCGCCTAAATGCACATGTTATTGTCTATAATGCTAATAAAATGTACGACGCAAGAATTCAATTGCATGTGTTCTAATGACTTAAGAAGACATGCAAATCAAGCATGGCACAAAGAAAAACATGACTTACATTATGAAAAATGAAGGATGATTGGTTGAAACTTGTCATAATTCTATTCTTGATCCACGTGGCAAGAAAATATGAACTTCTTGATAATCGTGGACCTTCATAGAGGAATAGTATTAATATTGTGCATTATGTAGAGACCCACAAAATCCCATGATTGTTCATCTCATGTTACATGTATTCACCATTATTTGATCATTTATATCGATATAATGAAATTAACTTTCTAAACAATCCCGGTCTCAAAATATTAGTTCATTTGAACTTTAACAAGGAAGCTTAGCACAAGGTTCAATAATTTGGTTAGGCTTATATGAAAGCCACACCTCACAAATCAAGTAGTGGTAGTCAGGATGGTTCCCTATAGATGGCATGTGGCATCTCACATAAGTATTATAAGAAGAGAGGGAGGGTGGCCATGAGAGACACATGATGCTTTCTAATGTTGGATGGTTGTTCTAATGTTGCAAATTTTAAGGGTGAAATGGTGGAAATTTTGGTCTTTGATTGTGGGAAATGCTTGGTCAAGTTTGGTTTTAGAATTGGGACTTCATACCTTGTTGAAGGGGCACACAATCCATTGACAAGGAGGGTGCAAACCATACATTTTTGGTGTCATGTACAAACCTTCATATTGCCTTCATACAACCCTGGCAACTTGAGGGTTCTAGGGGAAGAAGAGTACCCTTAAAACATGGTAGGGTGGCCAATTGACAAGCTCTCATTCAACAAGTAAAAGATAATTTTGGAGTTGTAATTTAGAGCAATCTTTTGGAGCAAGCATGGAATTGAATGCTAAGAAGAAGGGTCATCTATGTCCACATGAGGAAGATGTATGGTTCTAGAAATTTAATTAATTTTTTACACAATTTTTGTTTAGAAGGTGCTTTCATGGTTTGGATATTTGGAATTTTATGAATTTTCTTACCTTGCATGGGAAGGTTAGGACATCTCATAGAACCATTAGTATAACCTTACAACTAGTCTCAATCCTATAGAAAACCCTATGTAATGCCCCCTAATAATAATAATAATAAATAGATAAATAAATAAAATAATATTCTTTTGTTGTGTTTCTCAAGTTGTCTGTGATCCTCCAGGCTTGACCTGTGGCTTGATGAGCCGCGACCTAGGGGCATCTAAGTCGTCAAAGTCACCTAGGGATCACACCTGGCCTGGGCAATAGCAACCCTTAGCTAACTGGATTTTTTAGCATGTCTCCTCCCCCATAACATAGGGCACAGCCACCCCTCGTGAGGTTGATCTTGGGTCGCCTTGCTGACGATGCCATCCTCAACGGGTTGTGTAGTGGGACTTGACAAATAAATAAAATAAATATTAATATATAAGTAAATAAAATAATAAAGAATTAAGAAACGATATTAATATTAAAAAAATAATAAATTGGAGTTATATATATATATATATATATATATATATATATTATATATATAATATATATATATATTTTATAATATATATATATTATATAAGTAAACTATAAAAATAATAAAAATACGTAAAGTTAACAAAAAGTAAAAAGAAATGAAACAAGAAAGAGTTAAATTAAGAGAAATATTGAATTAAGTAAAACTTAAAACAAAGAAATAAAAGTTGCACATTGACACATGGATTGTGTGCATGTGCATCCCTTTCCAATTTCCTTCCATTTTTAGAACAATTAGTTATGTTTAATGGACAAAGAGGGGAATGATATTATTCATTCTTCTGGAGAAGAGCGTTGAGAGGCAAAGGAAACATTGATAGTAGTACGTTGATTGAGGGTTCGAGGGTGACCAACCATAGAAAGATTATGTGCAGTTGTGCCCATGGTTGGGTGGAAATTGGTCCCCAAAACTTTGTTGTGGTTAGCGGGATTCAAATAGCGTTCAACTTCGAAATCGCAAGTAAAGAATATTGTCGCTACATGTAAGTCTTATTTGTTCGTGTTTTTTGAAAATTCTACGCTAATTAGTTGAATAGTTTGTGTGTTGATTTTTAATCACATAAATGATATAATTAGTTGTATATTTTAATTGTGGGTTGTTACATATGGTATCAGAGCGTAGGTTTCAACTCTATTGGACCTTTGGATTTTTATATCTTGTTTACTAATAATTATAAATGATCTTTCTTTTTATTTTATGTATACCTGTTTAGAACTCATAAATATTTTGTAAATAAAATACTCATTAAATATATATAAACCCTATAATGCATGTCTAAATTTTATTATAGAATCTTTATGTGGGTAGAATCTTAACTTTAATGATGGTATGTGAGCCTTATTATTATTATAATGGTAAAAAAACACATCGATGAAAAGACAAATAATACATATATCTAATAATTTAAAGAAAACAGTCTTTAGAGACGACAGAGGAAGAACACTCAAGAATTTACACAATGGACTACGGCAACACAACCAACATTGAAGTCGAGCTTCATGTGTTGAGAAGAGGATTAGAGATCACCGTAAGGGAAAAGTACCAAAAGTTGCAGGTAGAAGGAGATGCGAAACTAGTGATAGACATCGTGAAACGTCTACAGAATGGCATTCCAATAGAAAAAATGAGTTGACGCTGGAGAATGGCCTGGTTAGTGGAGGAAATAAGCGAATTACTGCGAAAGGTATCATACATCCTCCCCATCCATGTGAGAAGGAAGGGTAATGAACCAATAGATAGCCTGGCGAACTGGGGATGTAGAAATGGGGGAAGACAGTTGGATGAAAGCGAGGTCGAGCTAAGCCAGAAGGAGGAAATGGCGGACTTGTGACAAATACTAGAAAAGGATAAGGAAGAAAACATAAATAGGAGAGGAAATCTAGAGACACTGTGGGAGAAAGATCAAGAAGAAGGAAGAGGACAGCTGGAGGATAGGACAGACGACGAGAATGAAGTGAGACCACAGGTGAACAGGCAGCTGACGGATCCGGGCAAGGAAGGTACGCAACCCAGGAGTATGAACTAAACTGACAGAGAAGAAGGCAAGACTAAGGTCAGAGAGGCAGGCAGAGGAAGGACACCAAGTGGTAGAATGAGGTCAGAAGTGACATGGCAAGAGAAGCCTGGAGAAGGTGGTAATTAATGAAGGACCTCGCAAGAAAGGACAGGAGGGCAGGATCTCGAGACATGTTCGAAGGGATTCGTGACAGTAACCAAGATAGCCAGATGCTAGTAAGAGTCGAGGGTCAGAGGGGGAAAGAGACTAAAACCAAAGTAACCTCGCAAACAACACTTTGCATGCAGTCGAAGACGAGGAAAGGTGGCTAGACGAGAGGTGAATGTAGAGGGAAGATGAAGACAGCAGTAGGAAGAAGGAGCCGCGCAACAAGCAGGTATGTAACCCTTTTACCCACCGATTTCGAAATATTAATGAGTCTCTACAGCTGGAAGATTGATATTCAACTTAGCCTAGGGTTTAAGATAGCTAATCTCAAAGGAAAAGCCTCCCGATTGACCTTAGCTATAGACACCATACCTTCAGAACACAGGCAATTCCTGACCAGAGGAAAAAGAAGGCACGAGCTAACACCCAAACAGGGAGAGAGCCATCCTACAAATTCTTCCTCCAGTATACCCTGAAGACCCTTGATCTGGGCCAAGCTCGTAGGAATGGAGGGGACTATGTCAGTAGCTATTAGGGAAGAAACTTGGGAAGGGACAAGCCTAAGGACTAGAGGTATGTTAGAATTCAGGTGCCCCAAAGGGGAATGAGAGGTGCTACTCCAAAAACCCTGTAAATCTGCCAAAGAAAACCGGGGAAGGAGGGAAAAGAAATTTACCTTGAAACCATCCAAGGAGGTAAACTCGAGACTGAGGAGAAAGGAATGTAAGGGCCGAGAAAGCTGTAAAGTCGGGGTTAAGGGAAGAATGCCAAAGAGAAACCTGACCCTAAAAAAGAATGTAACAGTCATAAAACCCAATCCACCTTTAAAAAAGAAGGCAGATGATTCACGAACCCTGGCTGGAAATTAGAAGATAGAAGGTCCAAGCAAAGGAAAGAAAAAGAGCAATTGGGCAACTAAACTCTATCTAAATCACAAAGTTGATGAATGTCTTGATTTTGTGATAGGTAATACAATACACCGGAGGAAGAACTCTGACCAAGACCGAACTCACCAGACGCAAAACAGCAACACCCAAACAGGAAGCAAAATGGCCCCAAAAGAGGAAACAGAGGAACAAAGAAGGAGGAGGGAACAAGTGGGCAACAAAAAAGAAGAGGCAGGAAACTTGATGGAGAACAAACGAAGAAAATCATTGACGCCTACATGGAAGGAAATCCGCCGAAAGTCAGAGCTCAGAGTGCGAGCTAGGAGAGAGATTTAAGAGCCAACCTCAAATACCGAGATATCCCCATGGATGAATGGGAAAGCATGGTGACAGACCTAGGAACCACTCGATGGAGGCAATCACTGTTCAAACAAACCATACAACAATACTGGATTATGAAGAACGTGGTGGTTGGGGCCATGACCCTACACCAAGAGCATGAGCATGCAGTGGGAGCAGAAAGAGAGGCACCGAAGCAGAACAAAGAACAGGACCCAATCTGTGCATAATTATTATGGGAGATAGCAGCTGTCCAGATCCAGACATACCAAAACAACCTAGCACTGGATAGAATTGAACAGACACTGACAGACCTGAAATGGAGAATTGAGCAGCGAAGCGAGATGCTAGGATCAAGTGCAAAGGCACTAACACCAGTAAATTCCTCTGATGAGGAATGACATAGTGAACTAGTTGATTTCAAAATGGTTTTGACTATGAACAATATCAATATGCTTATCTTTATTGTGACAAGTAGAGTCAGTAGAATGGACAAACAATACAATGCTACTATATGGATAGTAATGAACTTAAATTTTGGACAGGATTTAAAGCTGACAGGTGGATACCTTGTTTCCTTCAGGCAGGAAAACCACCTGTAGCAGTAAATGGCTGTGAAAAGTTCTTTTGAAAATAGAAAAAATAAAGATCTGCCAAGTTTACAAAAAAAAATAAAAATTAAAGAAAACTATGATCAAGGATTTTGCATGGTTTAGTTTCAAGACTTCACTTAAATATTAAGTAGTGTAGATCCATCTTAACCTTAAATTTACCAAGCGCCAAGAGGGATCAAATTCCTTTTCACTTTAAAAGAAGTTTGCACATTGATCCCCTTAGCACTTGGTAGATTCGGGTATTATATATATATATATATATATGCAGTTGTGCCCATGGTACTCTTATCTAATATATGTACCATGGCAAAACCCATGTGTTGTCAAAACCTACAACTAAGAAACCATGAATTGTAAATTGACTATTTTAACTCTATTTATTTTAATTATTAATTCTATTTTTTTAAATGTTAATTTGACGTAGTCAATGTTTAGACAAGAAAGACATCTCACAGTGCAAAAATTAAAATAAAATATTTATAAATTAAATAAATCTATACATTTTTCCTCTTAAATATTTTAAAAATGTTATTTAAAAAACTAAAATAAATTATTTATAAAATATTTTGATTTTGAAATTAGTTGTGGCTTTTGGGCATCTATTCATGATAAGTCATGGTATTGTAACAAATCCTATTTACACAATCTATTTATAATGGATGAATGTCCATGGTTACGAATCTTGTTATATTATAAGTTTATTGTAAGTATTAAGTTTTTATGTGCTTATTAATTAAATTTAAATATGGTTACATTATTATTTTACACCAATACATCTCTCCCGTACCTTTTTTGCTTTTAGATTAAATTTTAAAAATGTTATAAAATTAAATTGAAATAAAATATTGAAAAAATGTTAACGTACAATCTTTCTTACATTACACCTAATACATACACATCTCCCCCATACTGGGTTGTAGAGCACCTCTCGACATAATAATTCGTCATTAATATACCTACAAAAATAACCATTTTTTATGTGGGTTGAAATTATCTCTTTTATTATTATATTCTCATTATAACCAAATCAAAACGTTCAAAATAAGCCTAACATCTAATCACTTCGAGAATATTAGTGTTAAGCGTTCAATTTTAACTAAAAGTTAACTACGGGATAAACCGGTCCACTAATTGGAATGCGGTTTAATGATCTAAGAATGAACTATTAAGAGTGAAGTGGTCTAACAAAAATATGAGGGTTGCCGATGGTGAAATTTGAGGCAATTGGTTAACCACTCTAAAGGGAATTATAACAACTCTAAAAAAGATCTTATACCATCATAAAGTTTTGCAACGATGGGGTAAGGAGAAATTGTGTTCAAACGGATTTCTGCGCTCGATAATCCCAATTGGAGCGTGATTCTAGAACTGTAGAGATGGGTTTATAAAAGGTAAAAGTCTCGAGGAAAAAAAGTTGTAAATCATTATCAAAAAGTATTGTAGGTATCAATATGCCCTCCACGCCATTAAAAAAAAATTGCACCTGCACTAATATTTCAATGTAAGATTCATAAAAAAAAATTTGCACCTGCACTAATATTTCAATGTAAGATTCATAAAAAAAAATTGCACCTGCACTAATATTTCAATGTAAGATTCATACTTCCTTTGCAAAGACTACAAAACATGCTATATATATATATATGGATTGTTAATTGTAGGGTGTCAATCTTATGCTCTAAGCATTGAAGTCACATAGTGTGATTAGCGTGGATAAATGTATTATAAATTACATATTTAACTTTTAATATTTATTTTAAATAATTAAAAAAATCATGAAATAATTAAAAAAAATCATGACAAAATAAAAATAGTGTTTAAAAGAAACAACATATATCTTATTTTGGCAAGAATGCATCCATGTTTTGACAAATGCCTTTACAAAGTTTTCATATTTCAGACGATTCTCAATTGCTTTTTACCTTGTAAAGATGAGTTTTATGAGACATTTTATTGTACTTGCAATTATTTCTTAATATATAAAGGGTCATTATCTGACTGTTGTGGCGTGGTTTTCTTAAGGTAAGAGAAAATAATCCCATCCTTAAGGTCTAATATGTTTGGAATTTATTTTCTCGCCCTTTTGTCCAGCGACGAACGTTGTTCCCATCTCTGTCAACGAGGAAAATTTATTGGATTACCCCTACCTCTTTTGGTTTTCATGTATATGAATGTGTGAGTTACACTAACACAAATTGATATGTATGATTGAAATTGTCGTTCTAGGAGGAGGCACAAGACAGCTTGGTAGGGACTCTGAAGCCTTCCAAGATTTCCTCATGACCATGGGATTGGTGGACAAGGAGACTATAAATGGAACCTTCACTTGGAATAATAAAAGAGAAGGGGTTTCCCAAGTGGCTTCAAAACTGGATAGGTTTATTGTTTCTGAGTATCTCATACTCACAGAATCAACAATCACAGCATCCATTCTGCCCTTTGGAGGCTTGGACCATTAGCCTGTACAACTAGAGGCGTCCTTTATGGGCACTCCGAGAAATAGGTCGTTCAGATTCAAAAATGCCTGGCTCTCTCACCCCAATTTCACCAGTAACATCGCCACTTGGTGGAAGGAGGATTTGAATATTCAGGGTACCAAGATGTACATGCTCCAGCAGAGACTTAAACATATCAAATCAAAACTTAAGGACTGGAACAAAAAATAATTTGGGGATATCATCAAGGCCAGAAAGAGTACGGAACATAAAATCCAGGAAATCAATCAGATCAACATCACAGAGGGCTTCAATGAGGAAAGACAAAACCTAATTGATTCTCTGCAGAAAGAGTGGGAAGAGCGTTGCCTACAAGAGGAAACATTTTGGAGACAAAAATCCAGAATTCAATGGATCAAAGAGGGAGAAAGGAATACCAAGTTCTTCCACAAATCCACTATGGCCCACAGGGCACACAATAGAATCACAAAGCTAAAGGATTCTCAAGGCATTGAGCTTGTCACTCACAAGGACGTGGAATTGACCCTAGTACAACACTTCTCTGACATTGCAAAGGAGCCAATAGAAGACATAACTAGGTTCATCGATAAGATTACTCAGCACATTCCCAAGTTGGTCATAAGGGAGGACAACCATAATCTCAATAGGCCAGTCTTGGAAGAGGAGGTCAGTGAGGTGATCAAGGATATGCAAAATGGAAAAGCACCAAGCCCAAATGGTTTCAATGTTGATTTCTTCAAATCCTGCTGGGATACAGTCAAACAGGACATCCTTGAGGTGGTGGAAGACTTAAGACAACACAAAAAGGTTCTGAAAGCTCTGAATGCGACCTTTATAGCTTTGATCCCCAAAAAGGAGAATGCTATGATTCCGGAGGGATTTCGGCCCATCACCTTATGTAATGTGTTGTATAAAATTATCTCTAAAGTGATAGCCAACAAACTTAAGCCACTACTACCTTCGCTCATCTCAAAAGAGCAAACATGCTACGTGGAAGGAAGATAGATTCTTAACAACATCATCCAAGCACATGAGGTGGTTCACTCTCTCAAAAGCAATAAGCAATCAGGTATGCTCATTCAATTGGACCTGGCGAAGGCCTATCACAAACCCAACTACTCTTACATAAGAGCTATTCTAAAAGCCTTTGGCTTTAACCAAAATTGGATAAGATGTGTCATGGCACTAGTCACCTCAACCAGTTTCTCCATTCTGCTTAATGGAGCTCCCTCTACTACTTTTATACCTTATAGGGGGCTTAGACAAGGTGATCTGCTTTCTCCCTTCCTCTTTGTCTTCATGATGGAAGGGTAGGCAGGGCAATCAAAATGGCAAATGTTGAAGGTAGAATTCAGGGAATCAAGCTCACCCCGGATGGGAAGGCAAACACTCATCAACAATTTGTGGATGATACTATGATGCAGGGTGTACCAACAGTTAAGGAGGCAGGGGCAATCAAAGATATCTTAAATGACTTCAATATGGCGGCAGGCACTGAGGTAAGCCAAAACAAGTCCAATGTTTTCTTCTTTAACGCTAATATTGCTATACAAAGGAACACCACTAGGATTCTTGGTTTTCAAAGGGATCAATTGCCCTCCAAATATCTGGGCATACCTCTTACTGACAAACCTCTATGTAAGCAAATATGGGAACTGATTTTAAACAAACTTTAGGACAAGATCAACAATTGGACTTGCTGGGCTTTAAACTTCGCAAGGCGACTGGTGCTCACTCACACAGTTTTGTAGGCCATTCCCATCTTTATGTTTGCAGCTATCCCTGCTCCACAAGGCATTAAGCAGCAAATATGAAGCATTCAAAGAAAATTCCTGTGGGGCAGAGGGGAAAAGAAAAATAAGTGGGCTCTTGTTGCCTGGGACAAGCTCTGTAAACCCAAAAGCCATGGTGGATTGTGGCTGAAGGATCCAAAAACTCTAAGTCAAGCTTCGGGAGCCAAACTCTAGTGGCGTTGGATCAAGGAGCCAAGAGCACCTTGGGCCAAGCTTTGGACACAAAAGTATGCCAGGCACTAGCAGGAACATGATCATATTAGAATGACATGACAAATCAGAGGCTGACACATCTGGAACCTTGCGTGGGAGAACAGAAGTATTGTTCAACAACGCCGTTTTTGGGAAATTAGAGCAGGGGACCGGGCTCGTTTCTGGGAGGACAACTAGCAACAGGAACCCATCTGGATCAGGAATGAATTAGCAGCACTCAAGAGAGACATAGACAGCAAAGGGCTTTCACTAGTAAAAGATTTATGGGATCAGGGGAGGGACAAAGATAAATGGAGGAAATGGAAGAACCTAAGTTATACTGAGGAGAGCCCTTTGAAGGCCATGGTAGAGGTTCTAGCCAAGGATTTAGAGCAAAGAAGAATTCTATTCTCCTCCTTACCTGACCAATTAAGATGGGGAAAGAATAATGAAGGCAACTATAATCTCAAAGAGGCGAAACAGACAGTCACAGGATTGAGCTCCGTAAATGCTGAGAAAGTTTGGCATGAATTGTGGCAAACTCCTCAGTGGATGAAAGCCAAACTATTTATCTGGCTAGTTCATCAAAGGAAAATTCTCACATGGGATAACCTTCTCAAGAAAGGTTTCATTGGACCCTCTAAATGTCACCTTTGCGGCTCACACGAGGAAACGATCGAACACCTTTTAAATCTTTGTTCTTTTTCTGCTAAAATTTGGAATTGGGTAGCCTCTAGCTTTAGACAGACTGACAGGGATAGGCTCAGCATTTCCAACACTTTAACGAACTGGAGAAAGAACTTATCATACAATGAAATCATCAACAAGGCCTAGATGCTTGCACCAGGCTTTGTCATCTGGAATATTTGGAAAGAACGGAACATGCATATCTTCAAAGATAAATCTAGAGAACCCCTGCTTATTATCAATCAGATTTTGAAACAGCACAAGGAAACAGTTAGAAGCATTCTAAGTACAAACCCTTCAAACCCTCCTCTACGTCATGAGGTTCACATTCTTACCAATCTGAATCTTCAATCCCTCAATCCTAAAGAAATAAAGAAGAATGTGAGAAATATTAACACTGGGGATCAGGGTTGGCAGCCCCCCCACAAGGCTTCTTCAAAGTTAATATTGATGGAGCTTCCAAGGGCAATCCCAGGGAAGCTGGCTTCGGGGGTGCCATAAGGGATTCAGAGGGGCTGATAAAATACATTTTCCACGGCCACCTGGAAAGGGGTACCAATAACATGGTTGAGTTTTTGGCACTAGATCAATGTATGGAGATCCTAGTGGAAACAAATTTATAGAATGTTATAATTGAAGCAGATTCGGAATTGGTCATCAAAGCAGCCAAGAAGATTCAAAATGGAGCCTCGCTAGACAAAGTGTCAAAGCACTGGAAGCTGCTGCAGGTGTACCATATCCAATCTTACTTACGAATCCTTGAAATGATAAGATTTGTCCATGTTAGGAGGAAGGCTAATATGCTTGCAGATAGGTTGGCCAATGAAGGCGTGGCCAATGGAGACAGGGATTCGCGGTATCCATGGGATTCACTTTCGGCAGGGAAGCTGCAGGAGAACTGTGTCACCATGGCAATGCAGATTGGGGTTTGTGGATGGACAGGGTTGACATTGGGGACAGGGATGGTGATGACATCGCCTAACTCGACTTCGAGTTTCGATAAAAGGGATGATGGATGCAGGATTTGAGTCGATCAGTGACACAATTGGACTGCCATTGCTCTCTTGGCTCAGCAGGTCTCTGATGGAGACTCCTTTTAGTTAGCTTGGTTT
>APFE031051251.1:42362-84524 GCA_000404065.3 Pinus taeda | reverse complement strand
CACCAAGAAGGACCATTTCCCTTTGCCTTTCATAGATCAAGTGTTGGATGGACTGGCAGGGAAGAAGTTCTTCTCCTTCCTAGATGAGTTCAACGGGTATAATCAAATCCAAATCAGCCCAGAGGACCAAGATAAGACCACCTTCACTTGTCCATGGGGTACCTTTGCCTACCGGGTCCTTCCCTTTGGGCTGTGCAATGCTCCTGCCACTTTCCAGAGAGCAGTATTGAGCATATTTGTTGAACTGGTTCACAATTCGGTGGAAATCTATATGGATGACTTTACTCCTTATGGGTTCAACTTCCAAGAAGCATTAACCAACCTAGGAAATGTTTTAACCAAGTGTATTGAGATGAGCCTATCCCTCAGTCCCAAAAAATGTGAATTCCTAATGACTGAAGGGACCGTGCTAGGTCATACAATTTCTCAGCAAGGATTACAGGTGGATCCTAACAAAATTGCTATCATCCAAAAGGGTCCACGTCCTCAAAAGGTAAGAGATGTTCAGAGTTTTCTAGGCTTAGCAAGATATTATAGAAGATTCATTAAAGATTTCAGTAAGCTAGCCTCACCATTGTTTGGCCTCTTAGGGAAAGATGTTGAGTTTAAATGGACTGACCATTGTCAAGGGGCTCTGGATGAGTTGAAAGATAAGCTGGTGTCTGCCTCGATTTTGAGAGGTCCAAACTGGGCCCTACCTTTCCACATCCACACTGATGCCTCGAAAAAAGCCATAGGGGCAGCCTTAACAAGTTGAGGAGAAACTACCATATGCCATATACTTTGTCAGCAAAAACCTGTCCAAGGCAGAGATGAACTATACCGTAACTGAAAAAGAATCCCTGGCTGTAGTCCGTTCCCTAAACAAGTTCAGACACTACATCACTGGTTATCAAACATTCATACACACTGATCATGCTGGGATTAGATATTTAATGAATGAGCTTGATGTAAATGCTCGTATCATTAGATGGTTACTTTTGTTGCAGCAATTTGATTTGACCATTGTTGATAAGCCAGGTAAGGAAAATGTTGTTGCTGATTTCCTATCTAGATTGGATTTGCCTGCAGGTGAAGAAGGGACAATGGATGACCAGATGCCACATGAACACCTATTTGCTATCTCAATACTCTCTCCATGGTTTGCTGATATAGAAAATTACTTGGTCTCAGCACAGTTCCCTCCGCATCTATCCTCAAAGGAGAAGAGCAGAATTGTGAGGAAGAGTGCCCCATTCACTTGGATCGGGGGCAACCTGTTTAAACTTGGCCAAGATCATATCTTGAGGCATTGTGTTAGGGAGGAGGAAGTATTTGACATCCTCCTAACCTGTCACGATGGGCCCTGTGGAGGCCACTTTGCAGCAAAAAGAACTGCCTTCAAAATTCTACAGGCAGGCTACTATTGGCCTACTCTTCATCAAGATGTCAAAAGATACATCAGCCAGTGTGATCGATATCAGAGGATGGGGAAACCGACTCCAAGGGATGAAATGCCCCTCCAACCTCAAGTGACCTTCGAGCCATTTGAGAAGTGGGGCATGGATTTTGTGGTTCCTATCAACCCTCCTTCAAAGCAAAGGTCTTACATCATTGTGTGTGCCGACTACCTGACAAAGTGGGCAGAAACAAAGGCAATCAAGGTAGCGATAGAAGAAAAATTGGCTGAGTTTTTAAGGGAAAATATATTCTACAAGTTTGGCTACCCAAGAGAGTTAGTCACCGATCAAGGAAGCCAGTTCACCTCTAACTTGATTGAAGACCTGCTCGCTCATCACAAGATCAAGCACAAAACTTCCACCCCGTATCGCCCACAAGAAAATGGGCAGGTGGAAGTCACTAATAGAGCATTAGAGGAGATTTTGACTAAGGTGGTGAGCAGCAGCAGAAAGGATTGGGCAGATCGCCTGGTTGAGGCCACCTGGGCCTACAACACAACTTGGAAAACTACAACAAGTTTCACACCTTATGAGCTGGTCTACGGGAAGAAAAATTTGTTGTCCATAGAGTTTGAGTACAACACATTGAGGGTGGCAGCTCAACTGGACTTAGATCTCAACCATGCACAACGTGAAAGATTACTGCAGCTGAATGGATTAGATGAACAGAGAATGCAAGCCCTCCTCCACTCAGAAGTAGTTCAACTCCAGAGGAAGATATGGTATGATCGACACCTTAATGAAAAGCAATTCCAGCCAGGAGATTGGGCGCTACTTTATGACTCAAGATACAAGGATTTCAAAGGGAAGATGAGGACAAGGTGGTTAGGACCATATATAGTGGAAAGATGCAACGACAATGGTTCAGTCCTTATTAGGACCATTGATGAAGAAGCCATCCCCATGTTTGTCAATGGGCATCGATTAAAAATCTACAGGAAACCCATTTCGAGGCAGGAATTCATTGAAACTTTGGACAAATCAGTGCTGGTAGCGGAGCAGGGCCCTGTCTCTATTCCACCCACACCTTGATCATAAAAAAAAAGAAAAAAAAAAGGATGGAATAAAAAGATCCTTGGGTGAAAACCTCTCCGAGGCACCCAGGGCAGACAGTAAGGGTGAAAACCTCATGGAGGCGCCCCAACTGTCTCTCGAAAAATAAGAAAATGGAATAAAAAGATCCTTGGGTGAAAACCTCTGCGAGGCGCCCAGGGTAGGCAGTGAGGGTGAAAACCTCATGGAGGCACCCCAGCTGTCACTCTCTCTCAAAAAAAAAAAAAAAAAAAAAAAGAAAAAAAAAAAAGAAGAAAAACAAGCCTAATCTCTGTGAAATAATTACAGGTTGCAGGGAGTACATTGCAGGTAAGGAGGGTCGCGCAAAATGAGGATAGGGGTTTGTACCAGGCTACAGGACATCCCTACAGACACTCCCTCCATGACCACTCACCTCTCCTAGTATTTGATCACATTCAATTCGAGATTCCACCTTCTACAGGAAGTTCTAGGCTTTCTACAAGAAGTTCTGTATTTATACAGGAGACATCCTGTAGAACCTTCGGGCGAGCCAAATTCGATTTTGGAAGGGAATCTGATATTGGAATCTATTTGTTAGGCCTGCAGCCACACCTGTTTCCACCCATCACCATGTGGCACCCTGTTCCA
This sequence comes from Pinus taeda, assembly GCA_000404065.3. Lineage (NCBI taxonomy): Eukaryota > Viridiplantae > Streptophyta > Pinopsida > Pinales > Pinaceae > Pinus > Pinus taeda. The sequence continues at coordinate 81,423 of APFE031051251.1, read as the reverse complement.
TCTCTTTACACCTCCGTCACCCACTTGGTTATGTGTTCCTGCATAGTCATACAAGAAACCCTGTTTTCCTCAGATTGACAACAATTTTTTTTTAAGTGACAAGTCAAGCAACAAAGTCTCGCACACCCTACTTGTCCAAGCTCCATCTAGACTCTTCATCAACGAATGTAGCCCTGCTTGTTTAGCCTACATCCCAAGAGGAGAAGCAACTACAAGACATCCTATAGGAATCCTGTAGTGGCTGATCCCTCTGGAAGACATACTCTGGAGGCAGGGGCAGCCGAAATCAACACAGGGAACATGCAAAAGGCTCCTCTTGGATGTGAAAACATCCTCGACAACTAAAACCAAATAGAACCTGTGCATGCAGCATTGCCAATTGAAGGATCGGGTTCCAAAACTGTGCATTCAGCTTCAACAAAGGAAAGAATGGGCTCTAACACCCGTGCACGAGGCATCAACAAGTGAAGCAGTGGTTCTAAGATCCAAAGTCTGCATAACGCGTCCATGGCCACGCAGGTAAGTGTCTAAACTCATTCGTCAATGGCATAAACTATATTTCGAAAACTACATGGCTGTGAAAATGGTTTGGATTGCAGTTACAGAGCTTCGTGGGATCCAAACAAGCTCAGTTACGTTCAAAATTGCCGACAAGATGTGTAGCCGACATGTGTGGAGTGTCCAGTCGGGGAAAATTGGCGGGACTGGCAGTGGTGGCGGCAGTTAATGGCAGAGGAGAGGTAATGGCGGTCAAGGACACGTAGAGAAATGATGGCTGTGATGTTGAACCAACGGTTCGGTCCAGCCACCTCACCTCCTCGCCACGAATTGCGTCGCAAATCAATAGATGATTGGCTGAATACTCTCACCACCCGCTGTTCATTTGCACTTACAACGTCCTTGGCCGAAGTACACATCATCTGCTTCCAAAATCTGTTAACTCATCATCCTCGACCAAGCTTTTCGGCCTGTTTCAGAAATCTCCCGCGTACCAGGCTCGTTTAGAGGCGCAATGACATCCTACAGAAGCCAGCAAGAGTTCTACAGGAAGAGGTTCTATAGGAAGTACGACACAACTTTCCGAAGCAGGGAAGCCTGGACTTTTCTTCGTCGAATTTGGAGTTCTGAGAGAGGTAGGCTCGAAAACACTCTTCCATGCATGGTATGTTTCGAAAAGGTGGTGAATTGAACTGTCTTGAATTGAGGGTCAGAGACAAGTCTGCTTGTGAGTCGAAAATAGCAGTTTTCCTCTGTGTTGCACGAAATTTCTCAGTCAGTTCTGCGTCAAAATTCTTCCCTACGGTTCCTGTTAAAATTTTTTTTCCTGTAGAAAAGATAAAGCATTGTGAGGGCTAACCTGTGTATGAAGGATTTGAATTTACATGGTTGTATGTATGCTGGGGATGAAAATTGAGCTCTGTACTCTGTCTGTGGAAACCCAATTCTTCCTTTTATACACGGACAACCGAGTTTTGGGCAGCAACAACCAGCCTTGAAACCAGGGAATTGGTGAAAATTAAAGTTTAAACACTCGAGAAGATCCTTTCTTGAAGTTCAAAGGAGGAAACCCTAAGCAACATATATATATATTTTTTTAGATCATAAAACAGAGCACTCTCACCATGCCAGGGGGATTTATCAGGAAAGAACCCTCGGATTCCAGTAAATTGCATGAACATCCTGAGGTGGTGAACCTCTTCACCCGTGCCAATTGGATGACCTTTTGTGACAAAATCCAGGGTCATGACGATGAGATAACAGAGGAATTCTTAATGTCCCTACAACCTAAATCAAAGACACATGCCACAATGAATTTCAGAGGGTTGACCCTAAAGCTTACCCCTGAGCTCATTAGTCGAGTTACTGGTCTGCCATTATGGATACCTTGGAGCAAAGAGGAGAGGGCATTGGGCCAAAAAGCCAAGAAATAATTTTTCCTACCCGAGGAACATCCTGCAGAAGACAAGAACAGAGCCCAGAGAGCCAGCTTACATCCTCTTTGGAGCGAAGTCAGTCTCCAAATCATGAAATACATTTCCTGTGAAGGGAGGTTCAACATTTTCTACGGCTATCATTTCAGGTTTGCTGAGTGAACTAAGACATGGGATGGATTTACCTCTAGAAAATAAGTTGAGCATCCCCTATTTTCTTCTGCAATCATTAATTGAATGTGGCACAAAATTGAAGGAAGGGACACCAGATCAGTTAGCCCATCATGGGCTCATCAAGCTTTTAGTGGAAGATGCCCTCCACACCTACACTGTCCCCCTCTCCTGGGAGATTTTCTGAAACATGTCCAAAGATGACGATATTCGAATTCTGGCCGAGGAGCTCACCTCATCCAGCAATGAAGAAGGGAAACACATGGAAGCAAGAGAGAAAGCCAGTGGTAAAGAAACACAGAGCAAACAGGCACAAAAAGGACAGAAAGAGGAAAGGGGAAAAGGCCAAATTGCTGAGCCTAAAAATGTGGGAGGAACAATGGCACAAACACCTTGGGAAAAATGATTGCAAAATAGAGCAGACAGGACTGAAAAAGTCCAAGCACAGGAGGGCATAACCAAGGCAACCACACAAGAATTAAAAGGAAAGACACATCCAGCCAAACAGATCGAAACAGTTTCTACAAGAAGCATGAAAACAGTTTCTACAGGAAGCATGAAAACAGTTGAAACAATTTCTACAGGAAGCATGAAAATAGAGCAGAAAAAGGAGAAATCACCTGAGATTTTGGCTAGGGAGGGAGCAGCTATGCTGGCTGCCTTAAGCACATCTCCTAAACCAGAAAGGGAAGCGAAAAAGGGAGCCTTCCATGTACTTTAAGGCAAGAAGGAGCACGGGGATAAAAGATGGTAGACCCTAGTCACAGTCAAAGGAGCCAATTACGATTAAGGACACCACAACTAAACAAAAGGAAAAGTCTCCTTCAAAGACATCCATCACCTATGAACGAGGAAGACCGAAAATGTCCACCTGGAGAGAAAGGATTAAAATGATGGACACAAAGACCTCTCTACAGGAAGCTGAGACAGTTATATAGGAAACGCTGGCTAAGTTGAAGGAGACCGAGGAATTGGAAGAAAAGGTAGCCAAATCATCGCAGGAGGAAGAAAAGGTTGAGAAAATTGTGGAACCAAGCCCCCAGCCTAGCTTGGGCTCCCACTATAACCTGTTAGATGCCAAGAAGATAATTCTCCAAAAATTCGTGGTGCCACTTTTCTTTGCACTAGAAGAAGAGAGAGTGAGGGACCCACACTTGGATGAAGATCGCCAAGTCCAAGGGTGTGGCAGACATAGGTCCCCTAGAAGAACAACTCAAGGAGGCAAGAAAGGAATTGGCTATGGTAAGACATGTGGAAAGCAGTCAGCGAGCCCAGCTACAGGAAGAAAACGAGCTGCTAAAACAGCAGCTACAGCTACAGGGACACTATAAGGAAGACAGGCCCCACATCTTAGGAGAACAACAGCAACAGGAAACACCCACAAGAGACAAAGAAACCCTTGATGAAAAGCTGAAAAGAGATGGGCTACAGGCTGAAATTGAGGCACTGACTAGACAACTACAGGAGAAGGAATTGCAAGCAGCACAGGAGATACAGACTCTAAGGCAATAGGTACAAGAAAAGGAAGCCCAACTGGCCTGCATGGCCAGCTGGGCAGTAGAGGCCATACAGTGTAGGCAACCTGCCAAATCATATGCCTTATACCTTAAAGAGCAATGGTTGCAGTTCCAAATCAACACATTGGCCCAAAGGGGTACCACTCCATTTCAAAACTACCATCAATTCATGGCTTTATGTGACAGTAGCTCATCAGAGGACAAGGCCAAATTATCAGAGTTCTACTTACACAACTTGGTCCTTCCCAACATGAATTTGTGGGACCCCAATGCTGTGGTAGGAGATATGCAACTAATGGCCATGGCCTCTTAGCTAAATCATGAAGAAAAGAGAGCAGCCGAGGTCCGAAATGTTATGGACAGGGAACTAAGGGAACCACTAATGATAAGAGCAGAGCCGAAGGATCCCTCAACATTAGTATACGCCCACCAGCACTTGGAAAATAACTCTGAGGCCCTACCAGATTACATTGAACGACAAGCTCAAGCCATAGCCCATTTTGAGGACATGGAAAGACTGTTGGGGGATAACTGTGTTCATGCTTGCACACAGAGGTGGAACACACTGTCCCACAGCCTAAAAATAAGGGAATACCACTCTCCAACAAGGATGAGGGAGGCCTTGGAAAGAGTACCCCTCTACAAACAATCCATGCAGAATCTTCAGGCCAACTGGATCGGCCTAAAATTCAGTCCTCCCTTGCTTTTGGGGTTACTGGAAGGAGTCAAAGAAGAGGAGGAACACAGGCAGTGGGAAGAAGTGGAAAGAAAAGCAAGATTTCATGACCGTGAAGAAGATATCACCTCGGAGGCCTGGGATGTGAGAGAGGCGGTCAAGGCTATCAAGGATGATGAGATGGATTAGTTGCTTGAGGATGAGGAACCCACTTTGCAGCGGTGATGATGAGCCCCAGAATTGGGTAATTTATTGGGCTCATTTTGCCTAATTGTTCTTTGTCAATCCACCATTTTTCATAGTTTATGCATGATTTTTGAGTATATTTATGTTAGTTGAACGAATGAGGATAGTCACTTGACCAAGAAGGCTAACACATGGTTATTGCAGATTTTTGGACAACATTTGGACCAAGGCCAAGCAATTATGAGCCAGATGACAGCCAAGCATGAAGGAACAAGGGTGAGGATTCGTAGGAAGGGTGTCTCCTGCATTAAATGGCCCCTTCCTCGAAATCTCCACCCTCAGCTCGGAGTTCACAGACCACTGAAAAGGATTCCCAAGGGCAGCCAAGCAGTCTTGTGTAAAGTGACTGATCACTGGCAGTTTGAGCAGCCAAGATCTTTGAGTTAAGGAGGGTGTTGGAGACCCTCGTAGTGCATAAATAGGAAGGCTTCCAGCCTTCGTAGGTTACTTTTTGAACAATTGTATCTTGCACTATAGTGATGTTAGTTTATCAGCTCATTTTGTAGCTTATGCTGTACAACTTTCTTTGAGACATGGTTATTTTTTAGTAATGGAAAGCAGTTTCATTTGGCACCAGTTATAAGCTTTTTCTTAGGAGCCTGTAGCTCTTGGAGTTGGGCCCAACCCAAGTGCCAAGGCTTTCTTTATGTACTATTGTTTGTTTTTAGTGTTGTTGCAAAATAATTTCTGTTAAGTAAATTTCAATCTTGCTTGGTTACCTAGATCATTGTTGACGATTAAAAAGGCTTTTCATGTTCAGATTGATTTGATAGGTTAATAACATATAAGATCTTCAGAAAAATGCTATTAAGCACCTCTGATCTCACCTCTCCCTCAATGGGACCGTGAGTTGGGACCAAGGTGTCCTTGCTGCCACCAAAAACATTGTCTTTGCTTCATCATGCAATTATTAGTGTTAGATTCTCATTTGCAGGAGTTGATACCAGTTTTGGTTACATGCTCAAGTTTATGATCACTTAGTTTTCATAGCTATTTCATATGATTTCGTTGCAAATAAACTTCTGTTCATTTTCTTTGCTGTTGTCTAGGTCAGATTAGGTTAACGTAGCTAGGTCCTTGATTTTCCGAGTCTTTGTTTGTTCAGTTTGAAAAATAACCTACAGAACACTTATCTTACCTCTCTATCTGCCCGCACTCCATCAATCCCACCTGCTCCATCCTCTACTTTGGATCCTTGCCTTACATTTTCCACATTCGCTCGCTTCGCCCTAATTTCCGTATTTTTGTGCAACATTGCTCTACTCCTCCTTGAACAAATCCAACCATCCTCACCACTCCTCAGCTCCATCCACCAAGTCCTGGACCTCTTCACACCCTTATCTCACCTCCATACCCACTTCTTCACCTTTCTTCCTCCATCAACCCTCCAAAGTCCCATTTCTGAACATCCTGTAGAACCCCTATAGACTTCCTGTAGAAGCTCACGAAGGAGGTTTATTGAAATCCAAACATTGTGAAACTCTAAGGAAGGGTGCTAGGGACCCCTTAGGCCCTCTTCTAACCTTCCCAACCTCCTGCAAGCATTTCCTTTCTCCAATCCACCTCTACACACCCAAAAACAGTTAAAGCACATGCATGATAATTTTGACAACTTATTCAAAAATACAAAAAGATGCTTTCTTCAGATTTTACTATAGAAGTAGCTTAGACACATACATTTTACCTTCCTAGAAGTCAATGGCATCTCTTTTCTTAGCTTGCATCCTCTTTCTTGCATCAGTAGGGCTAGCTGGTAAAATTAGGGTTTGCTAGGGTTTGCATTTCCTCTTAGTTTTTCAGTTTCTTTCCGCAAGTAGATTAGCTTCCTTTGAGTTAGCTCTCATCCATCAGTTAAAAAGCTTCTTCTAAGAGCTCATAGAAGTTGGCTTAAGCTCCTAGCGGACTTGTGCCAGCTGACCCAGTGACATCCACAACAAGAGCTAGTACTTCTGCATACAACACTGTCGCTTCCAAGTTTGTTACGAACTACCGGGTTGATAAAAGTAAAGAAGGGAGTCCCAGGATTTGCAACATTATTGCTGCAATACTGGAGCCCACCAATATCATTGATATATCCCCATTGCATTGGGTACATGATGTAAAATTGGGTCCATAGAGTCATGGTTGGTGATAGGAGAGTTTATAGAGGATTCATATATCAGTCCTATGTATTTTTCACAGCCATGCATTTACTCCATGAAGCATTGTATGTATTGTACTTCATTGTATATCATTTCTCAAAGTCAGTTAGAGTCATGGTTTATGAGGAGTAGTCTCTTGCATTTGGCAAGGAGGATTATTGCAACAGGCAGATGTGTTGCTTCAACACATGTTTACGGGGAGCATGCTTATTTTCAGAGATTGCATGGCATTGGCTTGAGACTTGCTGGCTGTTGGTTTCCTTGTTTCACATACTTATTTTTCAGGAAATACTTCTTAGTTTGCATCAATATGGTGTTGAGTATGACAGGGGGAGTCCTACTCTCATACAAGATTATTGGCAATGTCTTCAGTGCTAGTATGGCCTTTTTCCATTGATGTCAAAGGGGGAGAGAATATAGATGGATAGAGTTCAACTTCAGAGTTGCAACTTCAATTTTTTAGAGAGTGTATGGAGATCAACCTCACATGTTGGATTGAGGTTGACATCAATGATGAAGGAGTATTTTTTTGGCATTGTAGTGTTAGCATTGATGTCAACATGGTATTGGTGTTGTTCATCATATGTCTATGTCTACCTCATGATGTGTGATGAGTGTTTGGATGTTGCAGTGTTTTAGCTTGATGGTCTTGTTAGTTTGCATTGACGTCAACATACTTATGACTAGACCTAACAGAGGTGATTTGGAGATGGATTCTACATGTGATGTTGGATTGAGGTTGACATGTTGTGTTGGTTGAAGATGTTACTGCTTCAGGTGTTTAGAGTGCCGCTACAGGGGTTGAATATGTCTCTACATGTCTTGGAGACATTAGATATGTTGCTACATGTGTTTAGTTGTGGATGCATATGTTGGAGGTGCCTCTACCAGTGTTGGAGGAAGTTTTAAGCCATGATGCTATTATTTTAGGAGTTGGAGATATTGCTATAGGTATTGGAGGTGTTTAGACATATTGTGGTTCTTGTTTGAGGAGTTGGAGGTGATGATATTGGTGACAAGGTTGGAAGACTAGGGAATACTTGTCACAGATTTGTTGCAGGAATTCTTGGCCTGTTTCATTTGTTGCGGACTTGTTACAGAGGATTGGAGTGATGTTTAGGAGCTGAAGAAGATGATCCATCAGCTGGTAGAGGTCCTAGACTAATGTGAAGTGTTTTTCCTTAGCTTTTTCCCTAGTCGCATGGAGCCAAGCCAGTGGGAGCGGTTGAAAAGCTCTAGTCGTTGGTGGGCAAGCCTATGGGAGGGACTATGATGTTTCAGTCGAATTTGTTCACTGTTGTGTGTGCGATCGAGCATTTTCACGAGTTTTTCTCTAGATTTCTCACGTTGGTCAGCTAATTTTTGTATTGTAGTGACATTCTTGTTCGAAACTTTTCGGTTTATGGTCAGAAAAGTTGGAGGGGCCTCCAAAAGTTAATTAAAGTTGAAAATATCAAATGGAAAGTGGAGTTAGTGGTTTGATAGAGTCAATGAGCTGAATCTAAATCACATCAAGCATATGAACATAGTTGTGGAGCCCACTCATTCTTTGTAATTATTGAGTTGAACACCTCAGTTCATCTATATATTGGAGATCAATGATAGTTTGGTTGATTCTCTTAGTGTGTGGAGTGATTGTGATCCAGGAGAAGAGTGTGCAAGCTGTGTGAGGAGTTTATTGCAATTTTTCTGAAGCAATTTTTAGTTGTAGCAGCAGATAACTAAAGTATGTTTCAGCCATCATTTTTATGTAGTGAGTGAGAAAGTGATGTGGATTGAAATATTATTGTGAGGAGATTTTTTTGCATATTGTGGTGTATTTGGAGGTTGGAGATTTTATTTTGTTTGAGCTTTGATGATACATTGTTGCAATGTTTATTTTGATGCTCTAATCTCTGCTTATGTGTTTTAGTTTATGCATGGTTAAAAGATTAATAATCTGGAGAAAAAGTCATAAATGCCTTCACTACTGATTCACCCCCCCCAAAGTAGTGATCTAGTTTCCAACATAAAGCACATGTTAGAAGGAGTTAGCTACTATGTTGACCCGAGATCCAAGGTAGCATTATGGAAATGGGGTCTAAACATTTTGATATTTCTCATCTTCCTTAAGGATTCATATGGATGACTTCATCACGTTCGTCTTATCAAGATGGTTCCGATAATATAAATTTTGTCCCAATCCAACCTTTGGCTCATAATTTATGGCCACTTAAAGTTTAGTGCCACATCATCAATCTGCCACGTGGTTGTCATGTGGTTCCCACATGGTTGTCCTAGTTAGTGTCCTCATTGCCTCTTGGCATTGATGTATTGGCTTCCAACCCATTCATAATGGTCTTTCCTTAACCCGTCGCAACCTACACGATTCCACCTCAAACACAAGCCATAATTAAGGGTTAGTAGTGCAGGTCCCTCTTATACTATGTTGTCTCAGAACTAATTCCTACTGAGAACCCTCCTCCACCAAGGTCATTTTCCCTGAGGAGTTTCCTCTAGGATAAGTTCTCACTAGGAACTATACTACCAAAATATCCTTACCGCCGAGATCCTCCCTCCCACCGAGGGATTCCTTTGAGACAAATTCTTGATGAAAACCATGTTGTCGAGAGCTCCTCCTTCCACTGAGCTGGTTTGTGCTGCATTTATTCCGAGTTGGGTTCTTGTTGAAAACCATAATCGGTGAGAAATACCTTTCCACCAAGCCATTTCCTGCAAGAGTATTTCCTCCAACATTTCAAAGATATGATAAAGGCCAGGCATGAAATTTGAAGAGGATTTCTCCATCTCAGGATATGATCTTGTGGGTTATTCTTGTCGAGACTTCGGTCAACAGTAAAGTTGCAACACGAGAGATTAAAAATGCCAAGGGCTATAATCTTTGTTTTTCTTCCTATTTTTTCATCATGAGCCATTTATGAAAGAAATTGACTATGGCTTGGCTCTGGTGGTTCTGTAATCGTTTGGACATACATCATAACTTGAAGTTTATGAGGTAGGCGTTGGTGCTATCCCTCCTGAGTTTACAACAGGGTTACTCTTCCTTGGTTCTTGAGGGCTGAACTGTAAGACACAATACAATAACTTGTCTATTCAACCTCTTAGAGGTGCGTGGTCCCCTTGATTCCTAACAATTTAATGGAAACAAATTGATCTTGTCCCAGAGTTCTACAATCTCTTTTGAGGGGAAAATAAGCATAACAAAACTTATAAAAGAAACCAGAAAGCATACAATACTCAAGACGACTATAAGGAGAACAACATTCCATAGATAAACAAGGAGTTTCCTTCCTAGTTTGTATTATAGGCACAAATCACACATTCTAGCTCAAGATTTATAATATTATAGGCCTAGAGTTATCACATTCAGCCCGATTCAAAATTCAGACATAAACCACACATTTTATCATCAAATTAACATCACTGCCAGCCTAAAGCTAACACAATGAACACATTTTATACATTCAAATTACAAGAGTTATAAAATTCACTTATCTTATGAATTTGAGTGTTTGGAAATTGAGATTGGGACTGCAACTCTCCACCCAACCACAAAAAATTGCAGCCAATCCTTACTTGCAATTGTCACCCTCGAGCTAAATTCTAAAGCTTGATATTCTGAGGGCTTTCAACAAGCCAAAATAGCTGAAACAAGATGTCACAAGGCCAGGCTGCCTTCATCCACCAATTATGCTCATAGTCAATAAAACTATTCATACAGATTCACAATAGTGCTAGGCTGTCACAATACAAAGAACTCTATCTCACTTTCAGGAGAAGAGAGTCCACCATAAGGAAGGTTCTTTAGTGGTTAAGTTGTTAATAAGTAAAAAAATCACTTCTCCTGGTGGTTCATCAGTGAGAAAGGAAAATCTTCAGCCCCTAAGGAAACTCTTGGTGATTCATCAACCCTCACAAACATCTGAGTGATTCTTCCCAGTCCGACATGTTCATCAATTCACAAACTTCCAATGGGTTTTTCAACCTTACAGGTGTTAGAGTCAGTATTTGAAAACTGCCATCAGTGATCAAAACTCCTCTTTTATATCATGTTAGAGTCCCATTTTGAAGTTTTTGTCATTCCACCTAGGTCCTCATTCAAAAATTTATTCACTGATGGTAGCCCTAGTCAAAAAACTCACTCTCCCTCATCTATACTTGCTGGCCCACCTTCATGCCTTACTGAACATATATCAATTATGAAAGTTTATTTCATCATGTCTCTATATCGCTCAAGTCATCATGAAGTCTGCTCACTCAAGGTTTTCATTAAGTCTCTAGGTTTCATTTTTTCAAGGTCCAATAAAACACCATTTCACTGCATAAGGTCAAAAAAAGAATGAGAGTGAACACCAATAATATCCCTTTTTCATTTAAAAATGATTTGAAAACATGTGAAGATGCTTTCCAAAGTTCTAATTTTGATTTCAAGTACGAGTTTCATCCCAAATTGTAATTTTATTCAAAAAACAGAGATGTATTTCTATTTTTTTTAATATATTTATGTAATTTTATGTCATTATATGTAATAAGTAACTTTTCCCAAAGCTGCCAACTCAGTTCCACGTGCCAACTGGACATTAAATGTCAAAACAAAAAGTGTCTACTCCAACAATTGATCAATCTGTAAATCAAAAACACAAGGTAAAAGGGTATTAGTGCAATGTTTCAAAAGAACTTTCAAAACATTAGAAAATGGGTTTTAAATCAACAAAGTGAAATGATATCAAGTATTTAAAGCCTTCAAGACATCCATTTTCCCCTCATTTGATCTTATCATGGTCGAAAAACCTCAACAAAGGAGAAATTTTTGAGTTTGACAGGTAAAACTAGCAAAACAAAGTTTTCACTACGTATTTCAGTGTCAAGTTGCACATTTGACATGGAGGGCATGTTTCTGTTATATGCTGTGCGATTCAGTTGAATGCTGCACGTTTGACCAGTGAGAGGGTGCATTTTAGTTGAACACTGTGCGTTTGACCAGGGTTGCTCTCTAGCCTCTAAAACCAAGTGCCATTGCCTATGAAGCTTTAGTTCGGTTGTTCTCTTCCTCCAGCAAGTAATTAGCCCTAAAGTATACCCTCGTTTCATTTCACATCTCACAACTTCATGGTTAAGTCTCTTGAATGAAATTTCAAATCTTCAAACCTGCAAACCCTAGTTTCATTCACACACCTCTAATTTCACACCCTAATACTTCTACCTTTCCCATACCCCTATTAAACCCTTTGCCAACCCTCGTATCATTTCAACATCTCCCAAAGCCTTATATTCCCAAAACTCTAAGACCTAGGTGTTCTATTTACCTAAGCTACCAAAACCCCTAACCTGTAATAAAATTCCCTATCCCAAATCCCTTTACATTCCCACTCCCTGTTACTTCCCTTAAATGAGAAACCCCTTCCCTCATCTCCCTAAATTTCCTCACACCATTCCTAACTCCCTACACCTACATTCCACTATCATTCATCTCCCTAGGGTTTTAAAATCAAGACACCATGTCAGAATAAGAAAAGGGGAGGAAGTCAAACAAAGGAGGGAGAATCCTTAGATTTGAGCCAAGAAATACTAATGAACTAATGACATCTCCCATAATTGTGACATCTTTCAAACATCTAGGATGTTTTGAATTCTGTGAGAAAGTACAAAAGGTCCAATATCATCATATGTTGAGTAGATTGTTCATCTCCAATCTCCATGAAAACCAGGTAACCCTTGTTGGCATCACTTTCACTGTATCCACTGCCATCATATCAGCTACCACTGGAATCTCAAATGTTGGGGAGAAATGGTTTAAACAAGCTGATTTGGAGAGACATTATTATGAGCCCTATATTAAACCTAGATATAGAAATGATAGAAAGAGGTTGTTTCCTTTCTCTCACCTCTTGGATAGATATGTTCCCATGATGAAAATCATCATGAGATACTTTACTTGTGAAGGAAGGTTTTCCAGACTGTATACCTATCATATTTGGCTACTCATGCATTTCACAAGGGTTAAGGTGCTCAAAATACCTTATTATCTTTTCCGGAGCATTGATAAGATGGCCTACATTGCCTAGAAAAGAGAGTATAAAGATAAAATGAATAGTCTCTTTCATCATTCCCGCATTAAAATCATAGTCCTTCATCATCTCAAAGAGCTCAACATTGCATGGAGTACCTACATAGCCAATCCCATATTTACTTATTCATCTACTCAAAATGTTCAAAGTATACCTTCCACCTCCACTCCTCCGTCTCAACCCACAGATCATTCATCCTCATCTGATCAGTCACCCTCACGGTTGATTTGGGGTAGTATTAGATGTGACCTAGCCACGAAAATTGGTGGAAAGGCTAAGGCACATGAGATCTCCAATACCCAGAAAGGGTTGGGCAGATTCTAAACAGTTTGGGAGATATTAAAATAATTAAAATTTTTAATGAATTCCTTAAGTCTAAACTTAGGGAAAATAAAATATTAATGTGAATTAATATAAAACTGTCTTAGAATGGTCTAGAAGTCATGGATCAAGCGAGATCTTATCTTATCAATTGATTAGGGAATTAATCTTGGCCGTTGATTTGTCAACGAGAAAAGTATAAGAGGAGGCTTGAGGGTCACTTGGAGAATAGACTAAGGGATACCAATCACTTTAATTTCTGGAGCGGGGTTAGCTAAGAAATTGAACCAGTGGTCTGGTGAGCAGTCAGAAGGCAACAAGTATGGAGCAGAGAGGCGGGATCAACCATTGGTGATCAGGGCTAAGGCAGGAGAGGTAGATGTAGGGCTTTTTAGGCAGACGTAGAGGCAACAAAAGACTGCGCAGCCGGTCTGCGTGGGTGATGCAAAGAGGCCCAGGGCTGACGCAATCAAGCAGGGGATGACGCAAAGTGTTTGAGAGCCATGCAAAGGTCTGTCAGGCTAACGCTGGGATTAGGAGAAGTGATGGAGAATTATTTCTCTTTGTTGGTAAGCCAGTTTGGCACACTGTTGTACTGAAGAATTGCTGAATAATAAAATCCTCCCTTGCTGCACCGATTTTCCCACATTGGGTTTTTCTGGGGATTGTTGTCCAAAATATCTTTGTCAATGTGTTAATGCTTGTGCATATGTTTGTTTCTGTATTATGGTGTGATATCTGCAACAATATTTATTTTAATGTTTATCGAAGTAATTTCATAAATAACTTATTATGGAATAAGTAGGAAAATTAAGTTAGTTGCTACAGTGATAGAATTTTCACATGGTATTAGAGCGAGTAATCAGAGACAGAAAGGGAAAATCAGTTATGTGTCGAGACCACGATGTAGAGGCATCCATGTCAGGGGACTAACACAGATTTTCAGAATATTTCACAAGAGAAAGATATTTTGATTCTCTTTGTTGGTTTCCAGGCTAGAAGAAGAAGTGGCATGTATGACTAGTGCTGCATCATCAGAAGTATGGTATATAGACAGTGGATCTTCGTGGCATATGATGGGAATAAGGGAGTGTTTCTTAGAATATTGAGAAGAGAAGATGAAATTTTAGATCACCATGGGGAACAAGGCAAAGTGTATTCCAGTAGGGAAGGGTACCATAGATTTTCAAATAGAATTGGGAGAACGGTTCCGTGCTACAAGTGTGTTGCATGTACCAGGATTGGGGATGAACTTACTTTCTGTGTCACAACTACAAGGCAAGGGCTATGACGTCTTCTTCATCAAGGAGAAGGTATACCTCAAACACCCGAGCTGGAAAAAGAAAGTGCAGATCAGGATCAAAAGTAATCGGTTGTATAGATTGCAAATAGAATCACCAATGGCACTAACAGGAAGTCATGGAGACAAGGACTCAAATGAACTATGGTAAATAAGAATGGGTCACTTGCACCATGGACTCTGAGAATTCTCAGGAGCACTGTAACAGGAGTTCTGGATTTGAGTACAGAATGAGATGATGTATGCAGGGGATGTGCTCTAGGAAAGTATGCCAAGGCAACATTTCCTAGGAGAAAACACAGTGCCAAGAGTGTACTAGGATCGATATACTCTGATATCTGCAGACCTATGTCTATCAATGCTCTCCGTGGTGCTGAGTATTTCCTTACCATCATTGATGGCTACTCAAGGAAAACTTGGATTTATTTTCTAAAAGTCAAGGATGAGGATTTCTGTCGATTCAAGGAGTTCAAGGCTCTGGTGGAGAATCTGACTGGGAAGAAAATAAAAGTTTTGTGCTCAAATAATGGTGGAGAAAATGTCGATAAGGACTTCACTAATTTTTGTGCTAAGGAGGGCATCATAAGAGAGTGGAAAAATCCATATAATCAAGAGCAGAATGGGGTAGCAGAAAGAAATAACATGACTATTGTAGAAGCAGATAGGGCCATGATGTATGATCAGAATATGCCGAAATTCTTGTGGGCAGAAGCATGCAACACAATAATTTATGTTCAAAACAAGACTCCTCATCGGGCAGTGGGAAAGATTACTCCAGAGAAAGTCTTCACAGGGAAGACACCTAAAGTTAGTGATTTCAGGATATTTGGGAGCCTAGCATATTGCCGCATACCCGAAGAAAAGAGGAAGAAGTGGGATTAGACTGCGGAAAAGGGATATCTGGTATGATATAGTGAGAATGCTAAGGCCTAAAAAATCTATCTTCCAAGGAGAAGGAAGGTAGTAGTACGACGAGATGTAAATTTCATGGAGGACAATGCTCTCAGAAGATCTTGTGAGATGCCTTCTGAGGAGAAGTCAAAATAGGAGCCATTGGTTAAGCCTCTTCAACCAACAGAAGTAAAGAACTCTTCCTCAGGATAGGAAGATTCTCAGGATAGGAAGATTCTCAGGATGAGGAGGAGGAGCGAATAGAAGCACCTGTTGGCAAAGGAAGAACTAGCAGGGAACTTCATCAGATTCTGCGAGATGTAGAGGACTTCATTGTTGCACCAAGAAACAATAAGAGGGAGCGAAAATAGCCAGAGAGATATCATACATTAGTAGCTCAGGATGGAGAGCCTACCGGTTTCAAGGAGGCAACTCAACATCAGGTTTGGCTTGATGCAATGGTAGAGGAATACAACTCCTTAATGGTAAACGGTGTCTGGGAGGTGGTGCCAAGACCTCAAGACAAATCAGTGGTAGGTTTAAGATGGATCTACAAGGCCAGGTCTGTGGCTAAGGGGTATGCTAAAAAAGAAGGGATTGGCTATGAGGAGACCTTCGCCCCCGTAGCCGAGTATACATCTATTAGGACTGTGATATCTCTTGCAACCTAGATGGGATGGGAGATCCATAAGATGGATGTCAAAACAACATTTCTGAATGGGGTAATAGAAGAGGAGGTATACATTGAACAACTAGAGGGCTTTGAAATGCATGAGAATAAGTCTCATGTATGTAGATTGAAGAAAGCCTTGTATGGGTTGAAAGTGGGAGTTTCCAAAATATCTTCAAAATATCATCCACTTTCACCTTTATCGCCACCATTTCACTCACATGTCACAACTCCATGGCCATACAATCTTTCATTAGCCTCCATTTTCATAATTATATGGGTTCCATTTGTGTTTTCCAAAAGTTAATGATTTCTAGTATTATAAGTGAATTAAATGGTTAAAACTTAGAAAAATGACATATACTTGCTAATACTTAAAAGTGGCTTGAGTTTCATGACATGTGTAGGTCATTTGGAAGCTTCCAAGGCACCCTTATGTGGCCTCCAATACTCAAATTCGAATTATCTTCAAGATATGGAAGAAGATTTGGATAAAGGTTAAAGAGGATATGTGTCTCATCATTACCTATTTGAGTTGTAACTCTATGAGATTTTCTAAGGATATAGGGAGAGAATAATGGACCTCCATTAATAAGCTAGCTTCTTATGTTCTTGTATAAATAGGAGAGCCTTCTCCTTTCAAACGCATGTGTAAAGTTGGGGAAGTGCTCATGTTTTGAATATAGAATTTGGATTTAGTGCCATGCTCATGAGTGATTTTCACTTTGATTTCGTTATGTTTGCATTTGGAGCCTCTCAACTTTCCGTCTCTCATGCTTTTGGATTGGCCACCTACAATGTGTGAGATTTATTGTTTTTCATAGATTAAGATTTATTGCTTTCAAAGATTAAGATTTATTTCTTTCATATCTTTTCCCATGTGAGAGGTTAAGAGTGATTGTTTTTATTTGCTTTCTACCTAGAAGTTAAGAGTCTTTGTTTTTATTTTCTTTCATATCTTTCTTGTGTGAGAGGTTAAGAATGATTGTTTTTCTTTCATTTCTCAAAGAGTGGTGTGCTTTTTAGTTCCTGCAAGATTGAAAGATTAATATTTTAATTCCGTGCGTTGTACTGTACTATAATTGTACTCTAATTTCTTTTAAATTGAGTGCTGAATTAGAATAGGTGAATTTGGTTTGTCATTATTTGGTTTCATAGTTAGATTGATCTAAATTGAAAGTTAATTTCTAGCATATGTAATTCACGCATACTTCGCAAGTTTTACGAAACCCCCGGGTTGACAATTAAATGATAGGTAATTAATTTGCCTCAACATTTTGGTGCTGTTGCCGGGGAAGTGTGCATAGGAACTAGCTTTCAGTCTAGAGTTCATATATTATATATATATATATATATATATATAATATATATATTTTTTTTTTTTCTAGATGCATGATTAAAGCATGTAGATGCATAAATCATTTAGCTGCCTATCATTTTTATAAAAAAATATAAAAAATTTCGATATTAACAATTTATGGATAGAGGATCTAGAATGAAGACCAAACATTTTTTGGAGCACAAGGACTACACTGAGGAATGATATCGAAATGCAATTCACGACATTCATCCGTTCTTCAAGAGATTTTTGCGGAAAAGCTAAAGGTCAAAACGATTTCTCATGTCCTCATACACAATTAGGTACATTTCAAAAATTTGGATATGAACATTTTAGAAAGTTTAATCCGTAAATGGCTTAATTGGAAACATTCGTATACTTAAAAATTAAAAAAAAAAATTCTTTCAAGTAGATAAAATAAAATCAAGCTTGGTTACATTTTTTTTTAAGTTCTTGGTTACATTTTTTAAGTTCTTGATTGCTTTTTTTATTTTATTTTTTATTTTTTATTTTGGACTTTAAAATATTTAGATTTTTATTTATTCTTGCATTTTTTCATTAACATCACAAATATTTTCAAATAAAAAATTCATGTTTTGTTTTTAAATAATTAAAAAAAAATTAAAAAAAATCATGTTTATATATATATTTTAATAAGGAAATGTAAGTTTGAAATTAATTAAAAAAAAAAAATCAATTCTCTTTTTACTATCTTCATTTTCCAAGAGAATTGACAAATCGTGCAACCTGCAAATATAAATTCAATTGCATTAGCTTAAAAAAACAAATCCAAAATTCATCATTAAAAAAAAAAATTAGATCTTGCTTTAAATTGCTGCATATCTATTCCATTTTGAGGCGCTGCAAAAACGACTCATTTCTACAGCCGAACTTGATTTAATTCCAGCGCATCCATCATGATCCTAGATCTTTCCCAAAGTGAACTCCTCGCTTTAAGGATCTCTTCTTCCGATGGCTCTAGAATAAAAAACACTGGATCTCTTATCAAAGAAGCGATGAATAAGAGACATGCCTGTAAAGAATATCCACTCTACCATAATCAAGAATTGGAAAATTAATAATGCAAATATCAGATGAGGTTTTTCTTAGTTTTTAATAACGAAGGGATCTGATGGACGTGTTGCAACTGAATCTAATTAATCATCAAAATAATGTAGGCACACTCCATTCACAACATGTTTAGTGTTGGCAAGCAAAGCAAATCTACTTTTTCATGTCTCTAGTTGCTACTGCGTGCCATTCACTAGATTCATTAATATCTTCAATACAATTCCTTTCAACCTTTTGCCTCGAATTCTTGAATGACCACTCTGCTATGCCAAATCATTTACAAGATATTGTGGTCGATAATACTTGAGCCGGCTATTACTTGAGTCAATATTGACAACATCATGATGATCAAATTCGTTGCTAGAGTGGTACCTTCACTGGAATAGGCCATTCATGTAAGCCAATAGCCTCCATGTTCCACTAAGAATTCTCCCTTGTTTAAGATCTTCATTCAACTCAGCAACCTGTTTTCCTAACATTGTAACCTGTCTCTCATCTAGTTCTGTCAAAAACAGTGAAAATCATGCTTCACTCACATCTGTTGAAGCTTGAAGTTTGGACAGTTTCAACATGACATCTTCCAAATCCTCAATGTACTATTTCCCAGCAGAGGCAGTTGAGCTTTGTTCTTCAGAGCAGCTTGAGATTGGCAAGAGAAGCGACAGGCATTATTTAATTTCAAGACCCAACAATTATGTGAGCATTTTCCAGAAATGTGTAGCAGCTTAAAAATGTGAGTTTTAAAACACGATTTCTGGCCAAATGAAAACGAATTAAAAAAAATAAAATGTGATTTTTTCTCATAACGGGGTCAATTATAAAACTCAGGAACTATTCTAGCAAATTCATAACCAATTGGGAGATATTCGAGGTTCTCTGGAGCCTTATTTGACAAATTGCGTGAGAAAAAATGGTTTTTGATTAATGCACAGAGACAGTTGCGGCCATGCAAGGATCAGATCCAGTTTTGGATGCTATAGTGGTTTAAAAAATCAAAGTTGTGATTTTCTTAACCTAAATCTATGGATTGGTTACAAGGCGATCTCCTTAATTCCTCCTTTGAGGCAAGCTCTTCCACTCGTTTGAGAGCTTCTGCATGCTGCAAGCATTACACAACTTACGACATGGAAAACTGGAAGGGCCATACTCACATATTTTTTTGATGTTGTGATTAGCCAACAAGACTTGTGGATACATATCAACTGTCGCTCAAGAGCTGTGTGCAGGAAGGGCGTGCCAGTGGTATCATGTGTTCTTACAACAACCTTAATGGAGTCCCAACATGTGCTGATTTTAACCTTCTCAACAAGGCTGCAAGAACTGACTGGGGACTTCAAAGTTATATTACATCAGACTGTAGCACTCTTTACCTTGTTTACACTGATCATCAGTATGCTTGGACTGTAGATTTTAGTTTTGGTTGATTTTCTGAACGCGATTGTTGTACACAATTCCGTTTGATTTCCTTTAGATTCACAGCTCCATCATTATCACCAGGAGGAGGAGGAGAAGGAAGAGTAGGGCATAAAGAAACCATGGTGAAGAAATCTACTTAGAAATTAGAGGATCAAATCCCTACCATGCCCAATAGACATAAAACGTTTTTACATGGCAAATTTTATTTTATTTTATTTATTTATTTTTTATGTTGTGTTTTTTAGAGTGTTTTGTTATGTTCTATTATAAATTTTTTTTAGAATGTTTTGTAATGTCTATATATGTTATGTTTTATGAAAAAGTTGTCTTTTGTATATTGATTGATATATATATATATATATATAATTATATATTTTTTTTTTTTGGTTATATATATATATATATTTTTTGTGAAATAATTCTTTAATTTTAGATTGTTAATTTTTATTTGTTTTCGAGAAAAATTGCCATGAGAAAAATTTATCGAAATTTTTTGATGCGGAAATAGGGAGCAAATGAGAAAAGGTTGTTGTGATGGTCCACTCAAATGCACCTGTGGAAGCCAAGAAATATATATATATATATATATATATATATTATATATATATATTATATATATATTTAAAATAAAGAAAAAAATTCTATTTGCTAATTTTTCTGGAAGAAGTATTGATCAATTTGAAGATTGGATTGGTTATTTGTTCATAAAAAAATGCATAGATGTGTGTACTTAACTATCTGTTCAAGATTTTAGCTACAGAAATTACATAATTTTGCAGCTGAAAAACAATTTTGCAACTATTTATTTAACTCAATGATGTACTTGTCAATAATGTATTCTAATCATAAAATCATGATCAAAATTTATTGGTTTTGTCTAATTATTATGTTTTCAAGCATGTTGCAGCAAAGAAGAAGAACTATGAAGGCGCTTAATCTGCAAGATCAATTGATAATTTTTTTTATTGAGGATTCTTTTGTAGGAATCATTAAGCATTCACAAATAATATTTATTTTTCTTTATGAAATGCTATGATTCAAACATAAATTGAGGAAATTGTTTTCTTTTAGAAATTGAATTTATTATCACAATTTTGAAATTGGACTAAATATTTGAAATAAAAAAATGACATGAACCTCTCAATTATGCAAAATTTTCATGTGTACATAGAGAAATTGATCATTTCTTTTTGAACACACTCACGTTTGTTGCAATGTTATTGCCATGTTTCTTTTCAAGTTCCAGAGAAATCAGAGAATTGAGGGAAGCCAATTTATGCATGGTTGGTTTTCTATGACCAATTGCAAGAAACATAAACCAATTGAATCCATTTCTATCATCCATAAATGCCATCATTTTTCCTCTCCAAACTCACAAGCTATCCAAGCATTTTTGCTAAGCATCATCATCACCATTTTCCTTGCAAAGAGTCGCATGTTTCCTTCACATTTTCCATTTACATTTTCCATTCACATTTTCCATAATTTCCATTCATAGAGACATTCAACTCGCTTACATGTTGATTTGTCTTTTTTCTTTCTGTTCGTTTGTTTACCCTCTTGTCAATTTCCTTTCCATTAAATAAACCTTGATCCACTGCAAAATTTTTCATTCATAGTGCTTCCAAAATCATCATTTCATACTCACGTTAGATGATGAAGAATTCATTAATTCCTCCCTTCTAACAAGTCTTGGCCTATTGACATCAACACATTATCTAGGTTCAAGGCTAGAGTCCTATTAGTACCTTGAGGCTTGTATGCATCAATGACAAGTTCTCTCGCTGATAATCATGGGAATACATCAATGTCCCTTGATCGTTGGATCTTGAAAGTGGCTCGACATCAGCTCATCTATTCACACTTTGCAAGATGTACTTAGGTACCTTGGTACTTGTTGACATTAATGGCAAGTTTTC
This sequence comes from Pinus taeda, assembly GCA_000404065.3. Lineage (NCBI taxonomy): Eukaryota > Viridiplantae > Streptophyta > Pinopsida > Pinales > Pinaceae > Pinus > Pinus taeda. The sequence goes on along the minus strand of APFE031051251.1, from coordinate 59,746 downwards.
CTCGCATTGGTTAGCGACATTCATCAATTGCTGGTAATCCAATGACTTCTCTTCATGCTAGACAACAACACATTCATTCGCATGACGAGAATTGCACCATCGGGTTTTGTAGCAAGTGAAGACTATATCATTCAACATTTTGTAGCAGATACAACAGATTTAGCAACAACAATAAAGAATCCACTTTCACCACCTCATCCACTATTTATGCAACCAAGAAGCAGATGAAATTCTACATTTTATTCTATGATCCAGTAGCAGTGACAAATTCTCTACATATGCACAGTTTGTCCAATTCCTAGGTAAGTAAAGGTATGTTCTTTTCTAGCTTTTGATCATAGAATTCCTTGAATATTGAAATTATAATTTTTGGAAAATACTTCACCATATTTCCTTTCTCATTTGAAAAAAACCATAAACACCTTTAGTTGGGGTGGGGGGGCAAGGGACATCCATTCATGATCAATCTTAATAATCACTTCATTCCATTTCACTTCATTTCATCCTAACATACTTGTCCTAATCACTATGATTGCAATATGGTTCAAAATTTATGTGATTTTCAAATAAAAGACTAAGTGATGAGAATATTATATGGCCGATTCAAAGATGCATTCTTAAATATGTTTAATAAATCTTGCAACAACAAAAAGAAACAAGGTATTGAAACACAAGGACCAATACCAATTAAAATTTGGTTGTTACACAAGAACCAACCAAACATGTTGCAATTCAATGTATGACAAGGAATAATTTGCAAAAGGAAATGAAATTGTCAAATGCAAAGTTTAAGGACAATTGATATTAACCAAGCTCATTCAAAAGCAAATCATGAATAAGCAATGCAATAGATTGCATGAGGACATGCAATAACGTCAGTTGGGGGGTATGTAGAGTCTCCAGAATATCTTCAAAATATCATCCACTTTCACCTTTATCACCACCATTTCACTCACATGTCACAACTCCATGGCTATTGAAAATGGCAACAAGAAATGCTAAAAATAGAAATGCTATAAATAACAGTTCGGGTACGAGTGTTGGACATAGCAATGAGGAATAAAAAATGGAAGTGCTAAAAATAGTATTTCGGGACAGATTCCAATTTTAGTTAGTCTCTAAACTAAAATTGAGAAGTAAAACTCAAATTTGATCATAGCGGCGGTTTGTAAAATAATTAATTAATTCATCTTGAGTTAATTAGTTGTAGAAAATCGAACATGAAGTCTATGTGGGGACATGAAATAGTTATCCCATTGATTGAGGAATTTATCCATCAGTTAAAGAGATAAGGATGAGTTGTAATATTGAGTTGTAATTAGTTGGCTCAGTTAACTGAGTCAAGTCTAGTTAGATTAGTTCAAATAGTTTGTTGAACTAATTGTGAGCTCAGTTAGTTAATGCATGCATGCATGTAATTGCTGCTCTCCAGATAACTGAATATTCTCTCATAAACAACTCATGCATGTCAGTTCAGTCAGCGACCTAGTTGAGATTAGAGGAAGGGACAATGTACTATCAGTTGGAGGATTTTTCCTATATAGGAAACTCATCCATGCAGAAGGAATTATCTCCTTCAGGATTGTGCAGTTAGATCAAAGGTTAGTGAGTGTGTGAAGAGGTCAATTCACACAAGTGGCAGCATTGGACCCCAAGGAAAATTGTGCAAGGAAATAGGAGGCTTGGAGGGTAGAGGAGAAGGTTTGTGAGAAGCCTTTGACTATCTATGAGTAGCACTTTGATTGCAGAGAGAGCAGGATAGCTTGTGAGCTGATTATTTTTGTAACTTGAACATATTTCCACTTGTATGATAATACAGAGATTGGGGTTTTAGGTTGAGGCTTTCCCATGGTTATTCTTCTGTGTTCATGCGTGATTGATTTCTCATTCTCAGTTATATGTGTTCTATTTGATCTTGCTCATATTTGATTAAGCTTCCGCAAAGTTTGTTGTAGAAGTAGATCAAAGATATTGCATAATCTGTTGATCTACGATGAGAATTTCTACATGGTGTTGGAGCAAAGGTGATCAAAGCGAAGAACAATATACAAGAAGTTCGAAGTTTGAGGTTCCTGACTATAGAAATTGAGTTCTTATCACATCTCAATTTCACCAATAGCGTTCAATGGTTTAAGACTCGAGTATGCCCTTGATGGCAGCTTGAATTATATAGCCTGGAAGGATCGCATGGAAGCAGTATTAGAGGATAACCATCTAAAGGACTTCATTGATCAAGAAGTCCCCAAGCCGTCAACATCTGATGCTACATAATTGGCGGAATGGAAATGTGTGGCTAGAGCAAGGAAAATCCTCCTGGAGGGAGTTCGAGACCACATTGTCTCAAGCCTCCATGGGAAGGAGACACCGTTTTCGATGTGGAAAACATTGAAAGATATATATCAAAACAATAGCGATTAGAGGATGCTGGCGCTGAAAGATAAGCTTCAAAAAATCAAGTGTGAAAATGGCGACACGATCTCTACACATCTGAACAAGATCACCACCTGCAGGGATGAACTTAGAAGTGTAGGGATCATGACAGTCAATGATGACATGGTGAGTCTTGTACTCCTCGATCTTCCTAAGAGCTGGCATAGCTACCAAGAATTAGTTAATGGAAGAGAGAAACTGCCAGATTGGGAACGACTTTGGTCAGATCTAATGCAAGAGGAGATAAGAAGAAGCACCAGAGATGGATCTTCATCATCCGAGGAGGATGAAGAAAATTGTGCCTTAGCGAGTAAGGAAAAGAAAGGGAAGGAGAAGGATTCTCATCCCAAATCGAGTTCTTCCTATGGTGGGAAGAAGTTTGATAAATCAAAAGTGCGATGCTTTCATTGTCATAAGGTGGGCCATTTTTCTACAAATTATCCACTAAGGAAATCCAAGATGGGATCCAAGGAAGGATCTGAAGGTGAGGCATTGGCCTCACAGTTCGAGTTGGACTTCACCCTCTTCGTTTCATCCATGGTAGGATGTGGTTGGTTTCTTGACAGTGGAGCTTCTTTCCACATGATCGAAGACAAGAGTTTGTTTAGTACCTTGGAGGATAAAGATCTCCAGATACTCATAGCAATAGGTAATGATGAAAAGTATAGTGTCTTAGGTGTAGGCACGGTTGTTTTTCGGAGGGAGCATGGAGTTTGCATTAACTTGACCGATGTCAAGTATGTACCAGGAGTGAGGAAAAATTTGGTGTCGATCGCAATGCTGGAAGACAAAGGCTATGATGTAGCCTTCCATAAGGGAAAGGTTTTCCTTCGACACATCACCACGAGACAGGTGAAGCATATTACTTCATGAGTCAAGAACATGTATACTCTTGAGGTTCAAGATGCATGCAAAGCCTTGAGGAGCAAGGCAGCTGATGGAAACTTGGTGGTTGAGAGGGAGAGTAAATTAGCTCTCAACATGCAGCGCCAGAAGAAGTCTCAGACAATTGTGGAGGAGCCACAATTGGTGAAGCAGTTTCAGGAGGTTGTGGAGCAACCACAACTAGAGAAGCCGAGAGGAGTTTGAGTAGAGACATCTACTCATGCAGAGACCTCCAGTAGGGGGGAATTTCAAGCCAAGTGGGTAGAGGGATCACATGCATCCATACCTCCAGGTCGGAAGTGGGGCGATGTGGAGTGACAGTCCTAAGAAGGCTGGAATAGGGGCAGGATCATTGAGGCACCCAACCTCTTTGATTAGACCTTGCTACGGGAGCCCTAACGAGGAGTAGCAGGACTGGCTAAGTGGGTAGAGGAAAATGTGGATGGAGCGGCAGAGAGAGCTACAGTGCAGGAATCCCAAGAAGAGCTAGTAGGGTGAAACAATGCGAGAGGCACAGGAGTGTTGCACCAATGCAGGATGTCACAAAGAGGTATGTAATAGTGCGAGATGCATGGAGTGTTGCAGTAGCTCAGAGGTCAGAGAGGGAGCACTTGTCAGCGACAGAGGGAGCTTTAGCATCAAAGGGTGTTTCTAGCCCAATAGGGAGGTCATTTGGAAATTTTTTTGTTTCTAGAGTTGCTGGAGCAACAACACTTGGGATAAGTGTTGCATGAAGAACATTCCAAAGGTTCAAGATCGGGTTTGAGTTGAATGCCTTTCTTGTTGAAAGGGAGTGTTGAAAATGGCAACAAGAAATGCTGAAAATAGAAATGCTATAAATAACATTGATATAAATAGTAGTTCGGGTACCAGTGTTGGACATAGAAATAAGGAATGAAAAATGTAAGTGCTAAAAATAAAATTGCTATAAATAGTATTATGGGATAGATTCCAATTTTAGTTAGTCCCTGAACTAAAATTGAGAAGAAAAAATTGAATTTGATCTTAGCAGTTGTTTGTAAAATAATTAATTAATTCATCTTGAGTTAATTTTTTGTAGAAAATCAAACATGAAATCTATGTGGGGATATACAACAGTTATCCCATTGATTGAGGAATTTATCCATTAGTTAAAAAGATAAGGATGAGTTGTAATATTGAGTTTTAATTAGTTGGCTTAGTTAACTAAGTCAAGTCTAGTTAGACTAGTTCAAATAGTTTGTTGAATTAATTGTGAGTTTAGTTAGTTAATGCATGCATGCATGTAACTGTTGCTCTCTAGATAATTGAATATTCTCTCATAAATAACTCATGCATGTCAGTTCAGTCAGAGACCCAATTGAGATCAGAGGAAGGGACAATGTACTATCAGTTTGAGTATTTTTCCTATATAGGAAACTCATCCATGCAGAAGGAATTATCTCCTTCAGGATTGTGCAGTTAGATCAGAGGTTAGTGAGTGTGTGAAGAGGCCAATTCACATAGGTGGTAGCACTGGACCCCAAGGAAAATTTTGCAAGGAAATAGGAGGCTTGGAGGGCAGAGGAGAAGGTTTATGATAAGCCTTTGAATGTCTATGAGAAGAAGTTTGATTGCAGAGAGAGCAGGATAGATTGTGAGCTGATTCTTTTTGTAATCTGAAGATATCTCCACTTGTATGATAATACAAAGATTGGGGTTTTAGGCTGAGGCTTTCCCCGGGTTATTCTTCTATGTTCATGTGTGATTGATTTCTCATTCTCAGTTATATGTGTTCTATTTGATCTTGCTCATATTCGATTAAGCTTCCACAAAGTTTGTTTTAGAAGTAGATCTTGTATTTTGCTTTAGCATATTGCATAATCTGATGATCTACGATGGGAATTTCTACAATGGCCATATAATCTTTCATTAGCCTCCATTTTCATAATTATATGTATTCCATTTGTGTTTTCCAAAAGTTAATGATTTCTAGTATTATAAGTGAATTAAATGGTTAAAACTTAGAAAAATGACATATAATTGCTAATACTTAAAAGTGGCTTGAGTTTCATGACATGTGTAGGTCATTTGGAAGCTTCCAAGGCACCATTATGTGGCCTCCAATACTCAAATTCGAATTATCTTTAAGATATGGAAGAAGATTTGGATAAAGGTCAAAGAGGATATGTGTCTCATCATTACCTATTTGAGTTGTAACTCTATGAGATTTTCTAGGGATCTAGGGAGAGAATAATGGACCTCCATTAATGAGGTAGCTTCTTATGTTCTTGTATAAATAGGAGAGCCTTCTCCTTTCAAAGGCATATGTAAAGTTGGGGAAATGCTCATGTTTTGAATATACAATTTGGATTTGGTACCATGCTCATGAGTGATGTTCACTTTGGTTTGGTTATGCTTGCATTTGGAGCCTCTCAACTTTCCATCTCTCATGCTTTTGGATTGGCCACCTACAATGTTTGAGATTTATTATTTTTCATAGATTAAGAGTTTTTTGCTTTCATAGATTAAGATTTATTTCTTTTATATCTCTTCCTGTGTGATAGGTTAAGAGTGATTGTTTTTATTTTCTTTCTGCCTAGAAGTTAAGAGCATTTGTTTTTATTTGCTTTCATACCTTTTCCTGTGTGAGAGGTTAAAAATGATTGCTTTTGCTTTCATTTCTGAAAGGGTGGTGTGCTTTTTAGTTCCTGCAAGATGGAAAGATTAAGATTTCAATTCCATGCGCTATACTATAATTGTACTATAATTTCTTTTGAATTGAGTGTTGAATTAGAATAGGTGAATTTGGTTTGTCATTATTTGGTTTCGTAGTTAGATTGATCTAAATTGAAATTTAATTTCTAGCATATACATTGCACGCATGCTTCACAAGTTTTACGAAACCCCCGGGTTGACAATTAAATGATAAGTAATTAATTTGCCTAAACATGTTTTGTGTTATAAATGTGTTGAATGTACCAGGATTAGGTATGAACTTACTTTCCATCTCGCAACTACAAGACAAGGGCTATGACGTCTACTTCATCAAGGAGAAGGTATATGTCAAACCCTCGAGCTGGAAAAATAAAGTGCAGATCTGTATCAAAAGTAATCGGTTGTATAGATTACTAGAATCATCAATGGAACTAATAGGCAGTCATGGAGACAAGGGATCGAATGAACTATGGCACAAAAGAATGGGTCACTTGCACCATGGAGCTCTAAGAATTCTCAGGAGAACTATAACAGGAGATCCAAATCTGAGTACGGAACGAGAGAATGTATGCAGGGGACAAGGCAACATTTCCTAGGAGAAAACATAGGGCCAAAAGTGTACTAGGATTGATACAATCTGACATCTGTGGACCTATGTCCTTCAAAGCTCTCAGTGGTGCCAAGTATTTCCTTACCATCATTGATGACCACTCAAGGAAAACTTGGATTTATTTTCTGAAAACCAAGGATGAGGTTTTCTGTTGATTCAAGGAGTTCAAGGCTCTGGTGGAGAATCTGGCTGGGAAGAAAATAAAAGTTTTGCGCTCAGATAATGGTGGAGAATATGTCGATAAGGACTTCACTGATTTTTGCGCCAAGCAGGGCATCATAAGAGAGTGGAAAACTCCATATAATCTGGAGCAGAATGGGGTAGCAAAAGGAAAGAACATGACTATTATAGAAGTAGCTAGGGCCATGATGTATGATCAGGATATGCCAAAATTCTTGTGGGCATAAGCATGCAACACAACAGTCTATGTTTAGAACAAGACTCCTCATCCGGCAGTGGGCAAGATTACTCCAGAGAAAGTCTTCATAGGGAAGACACCTGAAGTCAGTCATTTCAGGATATTTGGGAGTCTATCATATTGGCACATACCTGAAGAAAAGAAGAAGAAGCTGGATCAGATTGCGGAAAAGGGATATCTGGTAGGATATAGCAAGAACGCTAAGGCATACAAAATCTATCTTCTAGGGAGCAGGAAGGTAGTTGTACGACGAGATGTAAAGTTCATGGAGGATAGGTCTTTTAGAAGATCTCGCAAGATGCCTTCCGAGGAGTAGTCGAAAGAGGAGCTGTTGGTTAAGCCTCTTCAACCAACAGAAGTAAAGAACTCTTCCTCAGGATAGGAAGATTCTCAGGACGACGACGAGGAGCGAATAGAAGCACCTGCTGACAGAGGAAGAACTAGCAAGGAACTTCATTAGATTCTGCGAGATGTAGAGGACTTCATCGTCGTGCCAAGAAACAATAAGAGGGAGCAAAAAAAGCCAGATAGATATCAGGCATTAGTAGATCAGGATGGAGATCCTACTAGTTTCAAGGAGGCAACTCAACATCAGGTTTGGCTAGATGCGATGGTAGAGGAATACAAATCCATAATGGTAAACGATGTCTGGGAGGTGGTGCCAAGACCTCAAGACATATCAATGGTAGTTTCAAGATGGATCTACAAGATCAAATACGCTGCAGATGACAGTGTTGAGAAATAAAAGGCCAGGTTTTGTGGCTAAGGGGTATGCTCAAAAAGAAGGGATTGACTATGAGGAGACCTTCACCCCAGTGGCTAGGTATACATCTATTAGGACTGTGATATCTCTTGCAACCTAGATGGGATGGGAGATCCATAAGATGGATGTCAAAACAACATTTCTGAATGGGGTAATAAAAGAGGAGGTATACATTGAACAACCAGAGGGCTTTGAAACTCATGAGAAGAAGTCTCATGTATGCAGATTGAAGAAAGCCTTGTATGGGATGAAACAAGCACTGATAGCATGGTATGGTTGAATAGATGACTACTTGTAAAAGATGGGGTTTGTCAAGAGTGATGCGGATCCGAATCTCTATTATCTAGTTGTAGAGAACAAGCCACTAATCTTAGTATTGTATGTGGATGATATCTTTCTGATAGGTTCATCCAAACTCATTGGGGACTGCAAGAAGAATCTAGCCACATAATTCAATATGAAGGATTTGGGATGGATGAACTACTTCCTAGGGTTGGAAGTTTGGTAGCAGAAGGGAGAAATCTTCCTTGGGCAAGGGAGGTATGCTATAAAAATCTTGAAAAGATTCGGGATGGAGGACTGTAGACCTATGGCTACCCCAATGATCACCAACTTGAAGAAGATTGATGCATCAAAAGACAAGGATGTCGATCCCACCCTATACAGGCAACTCATAGGATCCCTAATGTATTTGGTCAATACCAGGCCAGACATTTGCTACGCTGTCAACACCCTCAATCAGTTCATGGTGGAACCGAAGAGGGTGCACTGGGAAACAACCAAACATGTTCTTAGGTATTTACAGGGAACAATCGATTATGGACTCTTGTACACCAGGAGTAAGTATATCAGATTGAGTGGATTTACTGATGCAGATTGGGCAGGAAGTTCAGTGGATGGAAAAGTACCTCTGGGTACTGTTTCAACATTGGAGCGGGAATGACCTCCTGGTGCAGTAGGAAATAGAAGTCTGTGGCTCTGAGCTCATCTAAGGTTGAATATATGGTGGCAAGCACAACTTTGTGTGAGGCCATATGTCTTAGAAAACTGCTTCTGAACCTATTCAGAAGGAATATGGAGGTGACCAGGATCATGTGCGATAATCAGAGTTGCATCAAGCTCGCTAATCCAATGTTTCATGATAGGTCGAAGCATATTGATATCCGATGTCACTTTGCCAGGGACTCTGTCCAATGAGGATCTATACAGTTGAGCTACACTCTTATAGGAGAACAAGTGGCAGACATCCTCACCAAGGCCCTTGGAAGGACAAGGTTTGACTACTTTAGGGAAAAGATGGGGATGGTAAAGAACCCATTTCAGTAGCAGAAATGGGAGCGGTAACAACAAGGATGCAGAGGGAGTTGCAGTCTAGATGCAGTGTTGGGAGAAAGGACCAACAACAACACAAATGTAGAGGGAGTTGTTGTACATATGAAACAGTGGCAGTAGTAGAGCCATGGGCAGCAATATAGGATGCAACAATGCAAAGGATGTTGGGCAGGGAGGCTTAGGATCAGCACAGGGATTGATGCTGGATGATCAGGGTGATACTCAATGAGGAGTATTACTAGAGCACAATCCTTGCTAAAAGGGAGTGTTGATTTGGGTTAGCATCAGATTTTCTCTAGCCACGAAAATTGGTGGAAAGTCTAAGGAACATGAAATCTCCAATACCCAGAAAGGGTTTGGGTAGGTTCTAAATAGTTTGGGAGATATTAAAATAATAAATATTTTTAATGAAGTCCCTAAGTCTAAACTTAGGGAAAATAAAATATTAATGTGAATTAATATCAAACTGTGTTAGAATGGTCCAAAAGTCATGGATCAAGCTAGATCTTATCTTAGCCATTGATTAGGGACTTAATCTCAACCGTTCATTTGTCAATGAGAAAAGTATAAGAGGAGGCTTGAGGGTCACTTAGAGAATAGACTGAGGGAGACTAGTTAGTTTAATTTCTAGAGCGGGGTTAGCTGAGAAATTGAACCAGTGGTTTGGTGAAAATTCAGGAGGCAACAAGTACAGAGCAGAGAGGCAGGATCAACCATTAGAGATCAGAGTTGAGGTAGGAGAGGCAGACACAAGGCTTTTCAGACTGATGCAAAGGTAGTAGAAGGCTGCACAGTCACTAACTGGGCTTGCATGGGTGATGCAGAGAGGCCCAGGGCTGATGTAGTCAAGTAGGGGCTGACACAGAGGGTTTGGGAGCCATGCAAAGGTCAGTCAGGCTGACGCTGGGATTGGGAGAAGTGATAGAGAATTATTTCTCTGTGGGTAAGCCAGTTTGGCACCCTGTTGTACTGAAGAATTGCTGAATAATAAAATCCTCCCTTGCTGCACCGGTTTTCCCACATTGGGTTTTTCCGGGGACTGTTGTCAAAAATATCTGTGTCAATGTGTTAATGCTTGTGCATATGTTTGTTTCTGTATTACGGTGTGATATCTGCAACAATATTTATTTTAATGTTTATTGAAGTAATTTCATAAATAACTTATTGTGGAATAAGTAGGAAAATTAAATTAGTTGCTGCAATGATAGAATTTTCACACTCACCATGACCTCCATCATCACCATTTCATGAGAATATCCATTCACCTAATAGAGATGAAATTAGAGAGCTGGAACAGATTGGACAATTTGAGGTCATCAAGCCCAAAGAAGTTGATTTGGGAATTTTTACACACATTTATCAGAGAGGCCACAAGCAGGTGTTTTCCCCACAAATTGTGGGAGGGGCCTTGCCTTCTTCATCGCAAAGTAGGTACATAAGGGTAAGGAAAAGATGACAGAGGTAGAGATCAAACATGAGGAGGAGGACCTCCACGAGACAGAGCAGGATTTTGACTTGGTTGACCTAAGTGAGCATGATGATAGTGAGAGCACAAGCATTGTACAAAGAAAAGGATGCACTCATGAGGGAGCTCCAAATCAACCTAGAGAGGGAAAAATACATCATCTCATACTATGAGCAGGAGAATAAGAAGCTTCAAGCCAAGCATGATGTCATGAAGATTCAACTCATTAAAGCAAAGAAATAAGCAATGAAAGCCAAGGCATTGCTTGATGAGGCCTATGATAGGTATAGTGAAACTAAAGAAGAGCAAGAACCTAGAAGAAGACCTGGAACTAGAGGGCTGAAAAGAGCTCTAGAACTAGAGAAACAAAAAGAGGTTGAGCTCGCTAAGAAGCTCACATGGAATGAGCAATTTTCCATCTTCATTGATGAGAACTGGGAGCATTGGCTTGATAAGGTCAATCAACATTTAGAGAAGCTCCTAGACAAAGCCAATCAACTAAATAAAATTCAGAGGAAGATGGAAAAATACTATGCAAACAGAGAAAGGAATGCAAGGGAAAAGCTCAAGGCTGCAAAGGAAAAAATTGAAGCCCTAACTCACTAAAAATAGAAGGAGAAGCTAGACATCCTTGTTGAAGCCTCACTCCATGAACAAAACACATTATCAACAATCATTTCACCAATTTTGCGAGGTTATGGGGTAATTTTGATTTTTTTTTGTGCTTTTCAAGTCATTATACACAGTTTTTGACAACTAGAATGCCAAGGGCACTGCGTTTTTGTTTGGATCACTTTTTGGTCAAAATAAGACCGCCATTGTATTCAGAGTAGGGAATACATGCATGAAAACAACTTTACAAACCTTGTTTTACACAACTGGCAAATGAAAAGGTGAAAAAACACCTAAAAAATCAATGGTGTGCCTCCTTTTTCACCTTGACGCTGCGTGTTTGACCAGTCTTGGGAGAATCCATTTTTGGAGGGTTAAATCAAGTCCATTTTCCAAACTAAAGGTAGATAGGGAAACTAGACAGGATAAAATTTCCAACGAGCTATCCTGGGCTCAATTTGGACACCAGGAAGGTAGGAAAAAGTGGGCCTGAAGATGGCACTGCATGTTTGACACTGGCGCTGTGCAGTTGACACTAACGCTGCGCGTTTGACCAGTTGTCTAATTTTTCACTGTTTTTCTCCATATTTGATTTTCCTCTTGGGAAATCAACTTTTTTCTGATGTAATTGATCATGTAAATGTAATTATGGTCTTTTTACTATTACCTAGGGTAAATACATTAGGTAAATAGACTCTATGAGGTGTACTGAATCAGTTCATTATAATTAGGGATGAGTCACTTTGACCACCCTACACTCTAGCTATCAGTTCATGGTGGAGCTACTCCTCCTCTCATGGATTCGACCCTTGATGGCTAGGAGGAGTTTGTTTGAGGCCTATATCTTGTATTTTTCAGTATTTTCAAAGGTTGGACTCAGTTGGATATTGTATTCGTGATCAAAGACATGATTGTATCAGATTTTGGCCAGTATTAATAGATGAGTTGAAGCTATTTCTTTGGGATACATGTGGTATGAATGTTTAGCATGTTTCTTCTTTGTGATCATCTGTATGAATGTTTGTAAGCTCATAAACCATTTCATGTCTATTATATGGTAATTTTCAAGTTGATAGGCATAATACATGTTTGTTCATGCTTTGTTTTAGGAAATTTATCATAAATTTGTCCATTTTCTTCGGTTGAGGAAGAATACATCTCCTATGCTCTTCCTAACTCCTCATCAGTCTTAAACCATATCATCAAACCACCTTTGAAGTGCTAAGCCTCCTACCTACCTTTCCCCTTTGAATGTATGCAATTAGATCTCATTTTCCTTGACCTAGCTTCTTTGACCTAATACCTTCATCCAACAATAAACCCCATCAAATCAAAATAAAAACAACCTTTGCACTTTATACCTAGCCTAAAACCCTAATCTATCCAACCCTCCTGGCCGTGATTCTTTGGAGAGAGCCCTCTTCGACTTGGTAGGGCTAACTACCAAGTCAAAAGGTTGGTTTGCGATTACCTCAGATGGATTCTTCCTCAGCCTTGGAGATCCAGAGGAGTGATAACAACAGGCAAGTCATTTCCTTTGAGATAATTCACGTAGAAACCCTCACTCAAAAGGTTCCTCGACTAGTGCCATTTTCTAGGATTCAATTCAATGTCACAAATCACTTGATCTTTTTTTGGCTATGTGTTCTCACGTTGAATTCCAAATGCTGCGTTCCTTTGCATTTTTATCTCCGCGAGTGTGAGAGAGTGTTGGCATTATGATACATATGTTGTACTTGATGGCAACCCACTCATCTTAGATGATAAATAATAGTGCATCAAAGTTATTTTTTGGTTCACGGACTTTCTTGCAGAGAAAAGTTCACGCACTTTCATGCAAAAAAAAAGTTCCTTTCATGAAGAGAAATGTTCACGCACTTTCATGTAGAGAAAAGTTCCTTTCATGCAGAGAAAAGTTCACGCACTTTCATGCAAAGAAAAGCGCACACACATGGGAAATCTTATGGTTGGTTCATGGTATTAGTCAGACAGTTTTTGATCCTATGGTTTTGGTCCGTGGTATTGCATCTAAAAGTGTTGATCCCAAGTATTGGGTCCATGGTATTGAATTGTTATGGTTTTTGGTCCGTGGTGTTGTGAAAGGCCTAAGGCTATAAAAGAGGAAGGAGATCATTTGGCAAGGCATCTTCTAAATTATTGAATATCTGATAAAGTGCTAGATCTGGAATACTGTGATTGGGTTATGGTACAGATATGGATCTGAATGAAGAAGGAACCTGAGCGCAAGGAGAAGGATAAGTTCTATTGATGGGTCAAAATATTAAGGCTGGAATAGTGGTATCTCTATATGATTTTGATCTGTGATATGTGGCGCACGTTTGATCTATAAATCTGATAATCTGGGTTAACTAATATATGAATGTTTGATAGAATGAATTTGTAGATCTGTACGCAAGTTTCTGAATAGTGAAGTAGCGTACATCTCTTGATTTATGTTCTAGCTGCTTCTGTTTATTGCTATAGTGTTTTGGGTTCAGAAGTGGGGTGTGATTACTGTTATTATGATCTGGGTACAGTCGTCAGAGAAGTGTTTATTTTGATTCAGTTTTGATTGGTGAAAAGGTGATTGGTTGATGCAGAAATTCTTGATGTTATTTGTGGGTCCAGTCTGAAAATTTATGAAACGTGGTCCCTGGAAGGAAGAGAAGGTTGTAGTCTTCTGCAGGTAGCAGCTCGCGTACTAGTATCTCAACTAGTACAAGAACTAAGGGGGTTGTAGCTCCCTTTCAAAAGAAGCTAGAAAACGAGAGAGGGTTGTAGCTCTCTGCAGGTAGCAGCCTACGTACTGGTAAAGGACTGCACCAGTACAAAATCATTGTAAAAAGAAGTTTCTAATTGAAAAGATAGAAGACATATTGTAGTAGGTGGTTTTCACCCACATTGGGTTTCCACCTTATATCTTGTGTTCTTGTGTGTGATTGTCTTCTGCTCTATTTTTCTGTTCCTGATTACTGTTTATATGATCCTAGTGCACAGATTAATGTTCAACATATGTAGGATATTTTAAATTATAAGTCTGTATGGTATACGCGGGTTTCCTTATCTGTAGTTGCATATATACGCAGTTTTCTCTAACTGAAGTAGCATATATGTTTTGGGTTTGAAAAAGAAAAATAATTGACCAGATAATACTGATTCACCCCCCCCTCTCAATATTATTTCCAACAATTGGTATCAGAGTGGGTCCTTCAGAAGAAGCTTGATCGCTTGAAGGAAGATCTATCATCATGAGCAATTAGGAGAGAGAAGCATCAATCATGCCACCAATTTTTGATGGGACCAACTTCGTCTATTGGAAGGTAAGAGTTACAGCCTATCTTAAATCTCTTGGTACAGAAGTCTGGGATATCATAGATACAGGGTACACTTTTCCATTAGCAACTCCTACAGATCCGGCTGAGAAGAAGCAGTTTGAAACTAATGCAAAGGCTATCGATATGCTATTAGGATGTCTATCTTAATCAGAATTCGTCAAGGTTATGCAGTATAAAACTGCAAAAGGAATATGGGACAAGATCGTTCTGAGCTATGAAGGAGATGAACAGGTAAAAAGAGCAAAACTTCAAACTCTCAGGATTCAGTATGAGACTCTCAAGATGTATAATGATGAAAGTGTGGCTAACTATTTTCTTCGGGTAGATGAAGTTGTTAGTTGTATGAAAAATTTGGGTGAAGAAATAAAAGAGGCTATTGTGGTTGAAAAGGTTCTAAGATCATTGTCTTCTAAGTTTGAATCAAAAGTTTTTACAATAGAAGAAAAGGAGAATCTACAGAAAATTACCATGTCGCAACTACACGAAATTCTAACCACTTATGAAATGAGGAAAGGGGGACCATCAGATAGAAGAGAAGCCACATTCAAGGCCTCAGGAAAAGGATATTCTTTTAACTCAGGGCATATGTCAGAAGAAGAGGAAGAATCAAATTTTGTCAAGAACCTTCAATGGGGTGCTGGAAGATTCAGAGGTAAGTTACCTTTCAAATGTTTTGCTTGTAGAAGAGTCGGTCACTATGCTGCCAAGTGTCCTCATAAAGGTAAGGAACCTGTTAGATGGAACAAGAAACAGAATGTAAATAAGAAAAGCTATTACACTCATGAAGACATTGATGGATTTTCAAATAGTGATGAAGATGAACAAGGTAATAAGTATAGACTTTTAATGGCTTTTGAAGATGATGATTTCATGGATGCTATAGATGAAGAAGGTCTTTATGAAGAGATTTCTAAACTCCAAATTTGTTTAGAAGAGAAAAATATGATTATTGATACTCTGTAATTCCAATTGGCTGAAAGTGAAAAACATAATGAAAAGTTAGAATATGAAATAGTGGGACTTAGAAAAGAGATTGAGAAAACTAAAGCTCTTAATCTTAGATTTGTTAAAAGATCTGAAAAGTTAGATGAGATTATCAAAGTACAATGTTCTCCACTAATCAAGACAGGTCTGGGATATAATGAAGAAGCATCTCAAGCACAGAAGCCATCCACCTCCAAAAGTTATATTGATGTAGTAAGGAGAAGTGAACAAATTGACAATCAACAGCAAAGGCACAATGCTGCTCACCAGGTAAATCAGGGACATTTTTCTTCAAGAATGAACAAAGATCACCAAGTAAATCAGAGGCAATCTGCTTCAAGGATAAACAGAAGCCACAACAGACCACAGGTAAATCATTCTCAATTTGTCTCAAGAATGAATGCCAATGAAAACTACAATCGTTCGGTCCGCAGGGTTGATAATCGCAGGAATTTATTCAATGGCCAATGTTTCTCTTGTCACAACTTTGGACACAAAGCAGCTCAGTGTGTTGCCTACAAAACTATCATGACTAGAGAAACTCAAAAATAGAGGAGTATGACTGGAATCATGAAAAGGACCTACAATAACTTTTCTTCTCTTGAAAATGAAATAGAATGTTCTATTTGTAATAATTTTGGTCATGAAGATTCTGAATGTAGGAGCAGGTTTCGGCAGGAAACTCAGAAGGAGCAAGCCTCAAATATCAAAACATGGAGAATGAAAGAACCATAACCAAAAAGATGTGGTATAGCCTTATATGCAGAAGGGCAGGAAAATAAATGGTACATCGACAGTGGATGTTCAAAACATATGACATGTGATAAATGAAAACTTCAGTCATATAGTGCCTTGGAGAAGGAGAAGAAGGTCTCATTTGGAAATGACACCCCTGCACTCATAAAAGGTAAAGGTTCTGTTCTTTTAAAAGAAAATGTCAAAGCAGGAAATGTTATGTATGCTGATGGATTAAAGCATAATCTATTGAGTGTTAGTCAGATGTGCGATCAAGGAACAACGGTAATATTTCGATCAAATGGATGTAGTGTTCGTGATCTTGATACAGGAGAAACAATGATCAAAGGCAGAAGAACTCCAAATAATTTATACATATTCAAAGAAGGACAACAACAATGCTATCTGAGCAAGAATGATGAACACTAGCTATGGCACCGGAGGTTGAGGCATCTAAGCTTCTCACAGATAAGGAAAGCATGCAAATACCAGGCAGTTCGTGGTCTTCCAGACATCATAATTCCAGATAATGCAATATGCAAATCATGTCAGTTTGGTAAGCAAACCAGAACTAACTTCCCTGAGAAAAAAGGATCAGCTAGCAGGCCACTTGAGCTTGTCCATATTGATGTATGTGGTCCATCTAGGAAAAGGTCGCCTTGGGGATAAGAATACTTTATATTATTCATTGACGACTATTCAAGGATGGTTTGGATAGGACTGATGAAGCACAAAGACGAAGCCTTCGAAAAATTTAAATCCTTCAAAGCTTTGGTTGAAAATGAATCATATCACAAAATTAAATGCCTCAGATCTGATAGAGGTGGGGAGTTTACCTCAAATGAATTTTTCGATTTTTGTGAAGAACATGGAATAAGAAGAGAATTATCTACAACCAGGACTCCTCAGCAAAATTGAGTAGTGGAAAGGATGAACAAAACGATTCAACAAATGGCTCGTGCTATGCTTGATGAGTCTGGAACTCCCGCAACTTTCTGGGGTGAAGCTGCATTTGCTGCAGTTGTTATTCTCAACAAAACAATTGTCCGTGTGAATAGCATTCAAACCCCTCATGAGCTCTGGTATGGTGAGACTCCTTCGATAAAATATTTCAAAATTTTTGGAAGCAAATGCTATAT